>NETT01000104.1:0-25239 GCA_003449175.1 Ceratocystis smalleyi | reverse complement strand
AAGGGTTCGTTCTCCTCTCCCCGACCAGGGAACCTGCAGTAAGGTCTAATACAGAAGAAACAAGCTCTAGTCGCTCCTGTGAACCGTCTACGAAAAGCTGTAGTGCACACACCGTCAATGCATCACACGCGGCAAGAACACCAGAAGTATGAGGCGCTATGCAGCAATGTAAAACCTATGAAACGTGCACATACAACAACCCCATCAAAACCAACAGATGCGAAATCAAACAACGCGGCTGGTATATATAGAAAAAGGAAATCCCGCGTGTATGTACATGAAGGCGCAGACGGGCAGGGTAGCGATCCATTGAGAGATGCTGGCGAGCTCACTCGTACCAGGTACTTCAAGCCAAGGAGCCTAAAAACAGGCTGCTCATTGGACCGGCTTGTGGAAATAGTGGCCTTCCCTAATGGTTGAGGATCCGACGACTGCCTGCAGACTGGACACGAAGACCGCGTTTTACAAACATGTAGAGCACCAGAAAAGTGGGAAATACGGTGTGGTCTAGCCGAAGAGAAACTGAAGTCCAAGCACCGTGGCGTGCTCTGTCTATCTGTATCCCCTGTCCTCTGCTTTCTTTCCGCCGCCCATGGAGCTGGATGCTAGCTACTAGTTCAGGAGCAACTTTGCAGGCTGCTTCTCACTGCGCCTTCAATGACTTCTTGGCTTGCATCCTACACGCCGACTGAAGTAGCAGATCGTATTGGCACTATGAAACCCTAGACCCTAGAGACATTCCTATGGCTCCAACCATGGTTATGACGAGTCATGACGTATCAGGGAAGATGGTGAAGAAAGCACGACGTCGAGCTCAGGTGACATTGGACGCACCTACCACAAGCTATCATGATATCATACATATGTAGAGAAACCAAAGAGGCCAAGGAAAATGGCCCGATCAATTCGAGGGACAAAAGAAATCATTGCGGAATCTAGTAACAGGAAAGCCTAAGCCTAGTTTTGCAGCGCTGCATGGTAGTCAAAGTATCAAAAACACCGAGCCTCCTAGTCTAACCTTTGAGACCTAAATATAAATATGCAATATCCCCAAGATGACCTGCGACATAGCTGCGAGTTCGTTGATCTCCGTGTGTTCAATCTTTTGGCATTAGTGTGATTTGCTTGCCCTGCTTCTCGGCTGCTTTGGTCTTTTGCAACAAATCATCGAGGAAATGCGTACTTCGGCGCATCACATAATCTGGCAAGCTTAGCCGTTTCAACGAGTCAATCGCTATACGGATCATTGCAGCTGTTGGTTGAATAGGCTTGTGCCATTCGCCAGTCGTTATTTGCGGTTCATCAGATAATTTCGGAACCCCCTTGATCTTGAAAATGGCTGGAATCAGAGCCTTGAGCTCTTTCATGTCGGAAGACGGGCGGGGCGTGGTGGTAGTAACGCTACTTGATGAAGCAATGGGGCTGGACTGGGCCTTTGTTGTTGGCTGGCTGCTGACGATATCATGGAGCCTAGGCGTTTGTGGATGCTGGGCTGTTGGATGGTCGAGGCGGTGATTCTCGGGGAGGTGGGGGAGAGTTAGCTGCAATTGGTTTTGTATTGGAGATTGGGGTAGATAGTTGTAGTGGTGGTGTTTTTGCTGTTGCTGCAGTGGCTGCGGTGGCTGCTGTTGTTGAAACCTTTGCTGGGCTTGATTGGGCTGCGGCTGGGCTTGAGGATGGGCCTGAAGCCGGGCTTGATTGGGCTGCGGCTGGGCTTGTGGTTGGGCTTGTAGCCTGACTGCCAGATGCTGTTGCTGTTGTTCAGGCTGAAGCTGTGGCTGAATATGGCCAGGGCGCTGCTCCGGGGTTCGTAAGTGGGCCTGCAACCGAGCTTGCAACTGTTGTTGCTGTAGTTGTGATGGTTGTGGCTGTAGCTGCTGCAGCAGCTGCGGTGATGGCTGTGGCCGTGACCACAGCTGCTGTATCTGTAGTGGTTGTGGTTGTTGTAGTTGCGGCTGCTGTAGCTGCTGCTGTGGCTGCGGTGATGGCTGTGACAGTGGCTGCCACTGCTGTAGCTGCAGTTGTTGTGATTGTTGTAGTTGTGGCTGCGGTGGCTGCTGTTGCTGCTGTTGCTGCTGTAGCTGCTGTAGCTGCTGTTGCTGCCGTTGCTGCCGTAGCTGCTGCTGTTGCCTTTGCTGTTGTTGGAGTTGAATGAGCAACTGGATCCGGCGACGGCGCTGCTCCTGAGTCCACAATTCAACTTGCTGCTGTGGCTGTTGCAATGGTAGCGGTGGCTGCTGTTGCTGCTGTTGCTGCTGTTGCTGCTGTTGCTGCTGTTGCTGCTGTGGCTGTTGTTGCTGCTGTGGCTGCTGTTGCTGCAGTGGCTGCGGTGACTGCTGTTGCTGCCGTTGCTGCTGTGGCTGTTGGTAGAGCCCAAGCTGCAACTGAAGTTGTTGATAGCGTTGCGATTGGGCCTGAAGTTGAGTATGTAATTGAGGCTGTAATTGAACCTGCGACTGTTGTGAGTGTTGTAACTTTTGTAATTGCTGCAACTGTCGCAACTGTCGCAACTGCTGTAAATTCTGTAGCTGCTGTGACTGCTGTGACTGCTGTGGCCGTTGCTGTTGAAGCTGAAGCTGCTTATGGGCTTGTTGGTATTGGTTGCTCTCATTGCTGCCGCTACAGGCAACGGCATCAGGTGGTAGCTTTTGTGGGTGAGTGACTACCTGAAGTGCCGACATGGGCTGAGGGCTGCCTTGGGTATAAAGCGGTTGAAACGGAGGTTGAGATTCTCTTGTTGCATCAGCATGAGCAGCGTGTCCCTGAAACACGACTTTAGTAGGATGAAGACTCGGAAGAGACTGGGGCGGGGCTGGAGATCCTGAAGAAGCATCGGAACAGAACGGTAATTTATTTACCACGGGATTGGCCGGGCCATAGATAGGAGGCGGATTTGTCCCCATGTGCATTTCCGAGTTGGCTGTGGAAACAGTATTTATTTGGGGACATGATGCTGCTGGATGCTTAGGGGTAGTCAGAGAAGGCAGTTGAACATGGTGTTGTGGGTTGAGTTGCGGTAGTTGGCTTCCTTCCCTACAGCCCTCAACAGCTACTGGCGCAATCGGGGGAATGGCCTCCCGCTGTTGTCCACTTAGACTATGGCCATTGTAGAGCGGTAGCACTGGATCGATTTGTTTGGGTACCATGATGTATTTGCTTGGGATGTCTGGTACAGATGGAGGCTTTTGGGCGACTCCCTCATTCTCAGTCTTTGGCTGCTCGTTGTTAAAACTTGGGGCATTTCCTGAGCTGAATACTGTTGCTGCCTGGCTTTCTGCACCGGGGACATTTCCCTTGGCGGCGAGAAGGCCACTGGACTGATAGAAAGGCGGAGTGTCTATAACTACAGATTAGCAGGATCCTTGTGCATTGGCAACACAAAATGGCCATCAACCTACCTTTTAAATTTAGAGAGGAATCCGGTAAAGCTGTATCATCGTTATTATTCTCACCCTCCCCAACAGCCACATTGCTATCATGGGAGTGCCGCTCGTCTTCCGAGTCAAAATGGAAGTCTAGATCACTGTTGGGCGTTCCACGGTCCTTTCTAGGTCCCGTATTCTTGTCAGCCCTGTAGTCAACTACCCGGCGAATACGTCCTCCACGACCAAGGATCTCCTTTTTGACTTCAAGTTCCTGCAAAGCTTCCGCTTCGCGCTGTGCGAGAATCTTCTCCCAGACCTGAGATGTAACAGCCCCGCTATCACAGTTGTCTCCAAGAGAGTCTTTTACCGTGCCTCCGGACTCATTCGACCACACTTTGCCATAGGTGAATTCAGACTCGGGACTTGCTTCCTGATCTCCTTTGGTGAAAGAACGATCTAGCAGCTTTTCGATTGCCTCAGAATCATACCGAATCACTTCACGATTACTGTCTTCTTTGAAAAGGGCTTCAGCCCCATGTCTGAGGACACTTTCAAGGTCATTCCCATGTTCGGCACTAGCGCCCATACGCTCAATCAATGCGTGGTCCAAAGCCATTTTCTTTTTGCTCATCTGGATGATTTTTTCCTCTACCGAGTCTTTAACCATGAACTGCAGGCAAAGTACTTTGTTCTTTTGGCCAATGCGATGTGCGCGAGAAAGAGCTTGGAGATCTCGTTTAGGATTGAAATCAGGATCAAGAATAATAACTGTATCAGCAGTAGCCAGATTAATACCAACACCGCCTGCACCAGTTGTCAAAAGAAACGCGAACAGAGGAGAGTTTGGCTGGTTGTAACGATCAATGCGCTTTTGGCGCTCTAAGCTGGACACGGAACCATCAAGGCGGGTTGATTCCATGCCTAGTCCACTCAGAAAGTCCTGAAGGATATCCAGCTGCCCTAGAAACTGACTGAAGATAAGCACACGATGTCCCTGCTCCTTGAGCCTCGGAAGCAGACCTTCCAGAAGAATCAGCTTTCCAGAAGCTTCAACGAGATTGCGATGGGAGAGACGGGCATCGTCAGTGCGTTCCTCGATGGCATCCGAATATAAGAAAGGATGGCAGAGGCATCGTCTCAGTTGCATCATGATGTTGCTGAGACTGCCACGTTCCTGTTTTCCAACGGAAGTTTTTCGGAAAATGGCCTGGATAAGTTGCGGGTTCTTTGCTATGATAGATTTGCAGAGCTTCTCCTGCAGAACAGTCATCGACACAGGCACAATGATCTGTGACATTGCGGGAAGGAACTTCAGTACACCGGCCTTGGTCCTACGGTAGAAATAGGGATTGATCAACTTGTGAAGCTCGTGGATATTTTCAGCGTTGAGATCCTTGAACCTTTCATCTAATTCTTCTGCGCTAAAATTGGGGTCGATGAACTGTAGCAGGTTGAACAGCTCGCGGGTGTTGTTTTGAAGTGGAGTTCCTGTGAGAAGAAGTCGAAATGGGAATTGCATGGAACGCAATGCCGTGTATAAAATGTTCTTGTCGTTCTTCAAACGCTGGCCCTCGTCAACAACCAGCCCGGCCCATTGGATTTTGCGGAACCTCCTTCGTGTCTCCTCATCCTGTGCGGATTCGTATGACATGACAACAATGTGTGCTCTCATTGCGCCAGTACTGCCACTGGGGAAGAGTTCGTATTCATAGGCCATGTTCTGGGCGTCCTTGCCTCCGTAGTAGGTCACCACGCGAAGGCCAGGCGACCATTGCTTGATTTCGCGTCGCCAATTGGGGCAGGTTGAGTTAGGGACAACCACCAGAAAGGGCCATACACGCGGCGTTTGTTGGATGAGCGCTGTTAAAAGCGCGATGACCTGGACGGTCTTTCCGAGGCCCATCTCGTCAGCCAGAATTGCATTCTGGGTATCATGATACCGACGAAGCATCCAGTTGACGCCACTGAGCTGATAGTCCATCAGCCTGCCCTTCATGCTTTTGGGCTGCGCAGACAGAACCACATTATCAAAGGGAGAGTCTTTGAAGTTGGCGAGCCGCTCTTGCATCTGTTTTAACGGCTCGCTGACGAAATATTTGCCAGCGAGATATTGCTGATAGGCTATGACAAACGAGTGGTAGGCATCGGAACTTTCTTTGTCTGGCGGCGTGTCCCAGACGGCGTCGCCATGTGTTAAGCCTTGAGGCTTAAAGTAGATTTTAGAGACAGCATCAAGGCGTTCCAAATCCTCTTTGTAGTTTTTGGCACGGGGGGCCCAGGAGTGATACTTGATGTCAAAGATGATGTCAGGCACGAGGAATTCGTCTGGAACGGCAGCTTCTGTGGTCTTTTTGTAGAGCTCCTGGTGATAGCTTCTTTTGATAAATGCCTTGCGTGAAGCTGGCTGGGCTACCGAATAGACCCACGCGCCAGGCATCCAAGTCACATGTGCATAGGACTTGTGCTCCCACTTGATCAGGTACTGCTTCTCGTCTTCTACGTGGTCATGAAACCTGGGAGCAACTTGGGCTTTGGGGGGCGCACTCTCGGCTTCAGGGAGCTGCTGTTTAACCGACGTCGTGTCCGAACTATGCGACTCCGCGTCCGCGACGAGACGCCAGGCAACAATACTGTCGATTTTAGCAGTATAGGTCAAACATGCCTCGCATTTCCAGTTCAAGGCATACTCCTTCCGTAGATCTTCTGGCTTGTCAGAGCTGTCTGCACTCAGAGGTGGCAGATGATCGGTATGCCATGCTCGCCGGCACTTTGAACACCGAAATAGCACATTGTCGACAGCATTCACGAGTGCTGGGTCGACGGGAGTTATTGGGTCAACCCCACCGTTCTGTGCGCGAAGTTTCTCTTCTTGTTTCGTTGTTTTGCGCTTCGAAAAGGCGGCGCATGACTTCCCAGCCACATGGCAAGACTGACATTGCTCCGTCCGCGGTGCCATGCCGTCCTTTTCATGTTGGCGTCCAATGCAAAACTTGCACTGAAAAACGAAGTCATCCTGGCCAATCTTTATGGCCATGTGATCTCGGCTACTCCTAGGCCCAATGCACATACGGTGGTAGGATAAAGAACATCCTTGGCAGTATACCAAGAAGCCACGGTCACTTCCGGCAGCCAAATTACATGAGTCGCAAACCTGCATGTGTCTTAGCGCAAATGGTGTGTTTCGCGGTATTTGCTTGAAATTCTCTTTGATGCTGGTAGCCTTGGAGGTCTGTGGCGGGTCGTCACCTTCTATATAAAAGGGTTCTGGGTCCATGCGACTAATTTCACGCATGCTTTGTCTATTTCGCGTCGACCGTTGTGAGCGCCGGGAATCTTGTGCGGGCCTGTCGGGTGACTCGGGTGGGCTAGACGTTGTGCCAGCAGATTGGTAGATGGGTGTAGTTGACCGACGCGCCCTTCTGCGCTCTAGACGCCTTTTTCTTTCTGATGAAGGCGTAATATTGGACTGGACGAAGAGGAAGTCGTCGTCATTCTCATCGCCACTCGACATGAAAGCATCAACATAGGAGATAGCGGCACTCTTGGGAGCAGCAGCCCTCTGCGGCTGGCGCCTTTGGTGACTTTGAGACAGCTCATCGTCCGTATCGGCCAGGGAGTAAGCCCTGATGGACCTGCGCATCGTGGTCCTACCACGTGAGCTACGTAGTGACGATCGCGCATCTGGATCTGGGCCAGAAACTGATACCTGGGGGTGGTTTTTGGGGGCGGGGGTCATGTAGCGCTTTATCGAAGTATGGTGAGACTTTGCCATAAAAGAATCGTCTTCTAGATCATCACCCTCCAAGTCGATTCGCTTTGCATCTGGGAGTGGGCTCGACTCGCTCGGATCAATACGGCATGCACTGCGGCGTCGTTTTCGAGAAGTGTTGACATGGCCATTGGAGAACTCACTCAGTGCTCTGCTGCCGTTTTCAATAGCTAAAAGGTCGTTCATTTTCACCTGTAACAAAGGCCCGGGTTAGAAATGCTCGGATTGTGTGCTGGCGGTTGGGGCTAATGCAATAGGTACCATTTCGTTACGCCCATCAATATATGCAACCTCGAACCAGTCCTCGCCGTCGGCATCCTTAGTAACAGACATGATGTGATTAACTATGTCAGGCGAGATTTCTTGGTAGGAATCTCTATCTATTGGCGGGCCTGGAAGCACAATCTCGAACTTGGCGGGGGGCGGTGCATTTTGCGACACTAATATAGACCCGTCTTCCAGTATCTGCTCGGAGGGCGCTCGACCGGCCGACGACATATCGGTAGAGAGAGACCGCCAAGCCGATTGGGCCATTTGCTGCGAAGCTTGGAGGATAGCTTTAGACGCAAGCTGAGCGGCAGGGCTGTTGGCAGGATAGGAGGTATGAGTTTTCGAGGATCTAGTATGGCGCAGCCGTTGGCTAGCAGGCGATTTATGCGAGGAGCCGGTGCGCATAGTTTTAGGAGCTTCGACAGGATCCATGTTCGCTCTCTTGATAACTACGGACGGGGATCGTTGTATCGTTAAGATGGCGCGTTTTTCATCTGACCTCGCAGTGGTTGAAAATCACATAGAAGAAGCGCGCAGGGCGGGAATTGTTGAGCAGAGCAGATGGGGTGACAGGCGGGCGTTGTAGTACTTGACATCAAGAACCAATAAGGGCGGACGGGGTGGGGGATTGTCGCAAACGAAGCGTAGCAACGACAAGTGTTGTTGTGAGTAAATTGGTACAAGCTGAGCCTTGCCTGACAAGGCTGAATTCACGACTAGAGGAATAGCTGCAGGAGGTAAATCCAGCTGAGCCTGTTTCAAGCTTGAAGTCGTGCAGTACGGGCAAGACTTGGTTTCGTGATTTCTTTAAAGAGTTTGTCGGGCAGACTAGAGACGAAGCAAACTCGCTTTTTTTGGTTATTGCCATGGCAGGTCACGGGTATCCACGCGCCTTCCTGAAAGTCTGATCTTATTGACGGACTAGCTGGCAAAAAGTGACATTATTCTTCACCGCCTTCCCAAAAAGAATTGCGGCCCAGTCCTGGCCTGCGTTTGGCGGAAGGAAGAAAAAAAAAAAAAAGCGGCAACTGCTGTTCACATGAATTAATGTATATCAAGGGCTTGTGAGAGTGCACCCTCTCTCCCCCTCTGCTATCCATCCCGATCCCGCTACACCATGGCTTCTACGACACTATTGCACCTAGCTCGACACCTTCCTCGTAGCTATGCTGCTGCTGCTCCGCTGATCCCGGGCTTCTCGCACCAGCGTGCAGCATCGTCCTTTTCAGCCATCCATCGCGGTGTCAGAGCTTCGTCCAAGGCCACCGGGCGTTCTTTTGCCCGACATGATCGAACCGACAAAACGAGGCTCCGTGCTGGCAGCAGCGGCAAAAGGAAGAAGCAAGACGGCCCGGCGGCCAATGGCAATGGCCAAATGTCTGATGCTGACTTCCGCAAGGCCATGGCCAAGGATGGGAGTGCCGAGGAAGAATCCGGTCGCAGAAGTCGCAGGAGTCGGTTCCATGATGCTGGGGAGGACCACGGGAAAAGGAGCCTCGTCTACATGATGAAGTACGGCCCTCTCAAAGAAACCGCCGATAGAATCCTAGCTCAGAAGGCTGCCGAGGCCACTGCTGCTTCACGAAAAGCGCTGGGCTTGCCCTTGGACGGACCCAAGACCGAAAGGCTCAAGGCAGAGCGGCCCCCTCGGGGTGCTTCTTCTCGCGGCCGCCATGCTGCAAGAGACGCAAACCATGAGAGGGCCTCATTTGGCGATAAAAGTTTGCAGAGCCCCTTTGAGAACAGAAGCGACTCTCCAGGCCGGCCCCCAAAGCCGCTGTATGAACAGAAACGGGACAATGGCGCATCCGACAGGCGCTCCTACGGTTCTTCTCTCGGGGAACAGGCCTCCAGCGGCCGCTCATTTGGCCATGGCCGAGAACGCGATAACAGGCCATCAACAAGCTTTTCAGCCAGACCCCAGCGCGACAGAAGCGTCTATGGCAGCGACCGGAGACCCCATGACGACCCCAAGGCCTCTGGCCTCCGAGAGAGCCACAGCTCAGGATATTTCAGACGGCCCAGCAAGGCTCGCGATTTTGACAGCCCCGCATCCCGCCAGGAGCGTGGGCCGGCCATCATCGGCAGTCCCGTTGTTCCTTACACCACCGCAGCCTCTCAGTTTATCTTTGGCAAAGCCGCTGTCAAGGCTGCTCTTCATGCCAACCGGCGCAAAATGTATAAACTGTACATCTACAATGGAGACAATCGTAAAAACGCTCCGGATGACGCCCTATTCCTTGCGCTGGCCAAGCAACACGGTATCGCTTGGGAGCTTGTCCCTACCAATGGCCAGCCTATGATGGACCGCATGAGTCAGGGGCGGCCTCACAACGGATACATCCTAGAAGCATCGCCTCTGCCCCAACCCCCCGTTATGTCTCTCGGCAAGTGCTCAACGGAGAAGAACTACAAGAGCTTCGAGGTCAAACTTGGCTACCAGACACGCGAAGAACAAGCCGTCAATGGCACCGGGGAGCGGATTGTTTATGCAGGCCTGACAAAGCCCAACCCGCTGGTCTTGCTTCTGCACGAACTCCTTGACCCTGGTAACCTAGGCAGCATCATCCGCACGGCTCATTTTATGGGTGTAGCCGCTATAGCCATCACCAAACACAGCACGACAACCCTCACGCCTATCGTGATCAAAGCTGCTGCGGGGGCAGCCGAGAATATGCCTGTACTTGTAGTTGAAACCCCGACACGCTTCATCGAGGAAAGCCAGCGTGCCGGCTGGCGCACATTTGCAGCAGTTGCGCCGAACTCGCGCAATCACTCGCGAAGCACCAATATCCAAGTCATCGCCGAAATGAATCCGTTGAATGAGTACCCTTCTATCCTTGTGCTCGGCAGTGAGGGCAGCGGCATTCCCAGACACCTGAGCAGGCGAATCGATGTGGACGTGACCATTCCGCGCCTAGTGCCAACAAGCCAGGTGGATAGCTTGAATGTCAGTGTGGCAACGGGCTTGCTATGCCACGCCTTTATGCAGAAACGGCCCGGCGACATCGTCCAGTCCGATCCGGTGGCCGAAGCCATGGGCATGAGCGAAACGACCATGTCCGTCGAGGCAGTGACGTCAGCTCTAGCGTCAGGGCCGGAGCCCTTGGACAGTGAGAAGGGCGCCGACGAACTATTCTAGGCAAGTGTAGCAACGCACCAATGCCTGTATGCACGAGCGAAGTCATTACCGTGTAGCTCCGTGCATTTGTATTGCCATCCACTCTGTATAGTAGCACAGCAAAATGTCAGAAAATAGAGACGCACATAATCCAAAGTAATCTGCAACACATGTGCATATTTTGCTGATGCCCGGCGGACATAAATAAGACGGTACAAGACGAAATTTAGCCGTTCCGCCCACATATGCAACAGGAGAACCTGAGGGCCAGGCCAGTTCAGCCTTTATATCTCGGCCGCGCCGCTCCCATTGACGTGCTTCAACCCGGATTGTTCTGTTTTGCATTTCTTGCCATTTTCTTCTGCCCACTACCGTGCTTGTCTCCAGCATCACCCGAAACCCTAACGAGCTCGTGAAGGGTTATGTGCCGCTGAGGACATACAACAGGACAGAGATGGATCGCGTGCGTTGACGGGGCAAGTAAGCCTTGGTTCTGCGTGACGCCTGAGAGCACTTGACTGACTTGTTCCAGCCAGGCTTCCTCTGCATACGTGCGTGCCGTCGCATAACCTCCACTGGTTATAGCCCGGCAGCACGATTAGCCGAGCCCTGGTTGCCGTCGACAAGATACGAGAGGATTGATGTCCCTTCTTTATTCTCGGATGGAAACAACCACCGTCTGTTGCTCCTTGCCCGGGCCCACGATGCATCCGTTGCAATTCCGGGTGCTGCCGATAGCCATGGAACAGATGTGGAGCTTTAGTGCCGCGTAGTTCCTTTCCATCCAATACCGCACCGCCCACAAAAGACCATGACAAATAGTGGCATGCTAATCGCCATGGCGGAACACACAGGCATACATGTGGTTTGGCTGAAGCTGGGGGCAAAGTCTGGGAGCCAGCCAGTCTCAAAGCTTCCCTTGTCTAGCCAAATCAGAGCAATGCCTAATGGTCGGTCTCTTGCGACTTGGGCAGACGGCCGCCTATCGTTTCGGCTTAGAAGTAGACAGCACAGCACAGCACAGCACAGGCCTGGCCTTGAAATATCACGCTCGCCACGCAACCCATGAGACAGACTTGCGGCTGAAAAACGCAGTGTTGGTGTGCCTCAGAATAACCCATTCTCGGTCGAGCCGAGCTACCTTCGGCACCAGCCCTTGGGGTATTTTTGTGAAGTTTGGACATCATTCCTAGCATGGCTTCCTACTCGGCTCCTTCAACGGAGCTGCAACATAACGTGAGTCTCAACTCAACTCGGCGTCTTTAACCCTGCAAATCGAAAGAGGATAAGCTCTGACGCTGAGCTTACAGGCGATATCTGACGCGGCTGCTTATCATTTATGTGCGTTTTATCTTTTCTGCCTTTGGTCAAGTCGTCAGCCAGTCGCTGTTTCCAAGGACTGCTGACTTGGAGAGTTGAAAAAAGTACCACCGAATAACGCAAAGGCTTGACCAAGCCGGAAACTGGGGCCTCGCTCACTATAAAATCCCCATATAGATCCCCTCTTTGAGAAAAGTCTGTCCATGTCCTTCTCCTCCACTCTCACCTCTCGCCTCGAAATCTCCATCTGCAACGCCTTATTCGCCCAAACTTTCCCGTCGCTCCTGATAATCCTACCGGCCACCGCCAACCCGTACAAAAAGCCGCCGCATCTGCCAACAACATGGTTCTCAAGGGCCACTGCCTGTGCAAGGCCGTTACTTACACGGTCGACATGGAGAAGCCTCTCCTGGTTGGCTATGACCACTGCGACGACTGCCAGCGCCAGAGCGGCTCTACGTACTGTAAGCCTTCTTTCTACCCCACACCCTCTATAGCCCAAGCCTGGCGATGTACCTTGCTCACGCCATTGACCATATCCACACAGCGCTTGTATTCGTCTGCAAGAAAGACAAGGTGACGTTCAACGGCCCCGTCAAGTCTTACGCCGGCAAGGGCTCCTCCGGCAATGCTGTTCATCGCCTGTTCTGCTCCGAATGCGGCTCGCCACTGGCCCACGACCCCGATGTGGCCCCCGATATCATTGCCATGAAGGGCGGCTCGCTAGATGTTGAGCTCAAGAAGACTCTACAGCCTGATACGGAAATATGGACTGCTAGCAAGCTACCTTTCTGTCAAGAGCACCTAGCCAAGCCTTTCAAAAACATGCCCGAGTAATATGTAGATGCAGTAGGGCTAAGCAATAACTAGTTCAATACAATGAGCAGTCTACGCAGTATGGGAGGGAGGGAGGGAAGAACCCCAAAGCCCGGGCTACCAGCCATCACGTATCCCTCGCACCACAAGCATCCCACGGCTATACTGTGAACCTCTGCGTCATAACCAATAATAATAATAACGACACTATGTACATGTCAAAATCTATGCAGAAGTAACTTAAATCAACCGTCTACCCACCCCTCTTAATTCGAACTTGTCTCATCACGCCATGGACAAGAGAGATGCACCAGCCCCCATAGCCATGCAAATCCAAATCCCCGCGGACCCAAGGCCAGCTCCGAGTCCAGCCGAGGCCCCGGAAGATATGCCCTGTTTACCCACAGCTGTCGTTTCGTCTGCCATGGTCAGTGTACAGCTAGCTATGCCGCACTCATAGTTATCCGGGCAGCAGCCAGCAGCCACATTCTCCACAGCATCACAGAGGAACCAGCCTTGGGCGCAGCTATCCGAAGCATCAGCAGTGGCCGTCGGCATGTCAGTGGCGGGAACAGCAATGGTCAGATCTGAGCGCGTCACGATATTGGTCATACTGGTAGGCGCACATGAAGTCTCCTGGCAGTCCCGGCCCGTTTGACAGCATCCACCGCCATAGCGAGCAAGGCATGGATAATACCCAGTGGGACAGTTGTCCAGAGCCTCCGTCGTGGTGCTAGTCGGCTCGGAAGTGGTGTCTGACGTGGTTTCATCGGTCGAGACTGGGCGGAAGGGGGCCGCGGCGGTAGTTTGGGATGACGTGGTAGTCGGCGTTTGAGAAGTCGAGGAATCATCGGTACTGGTAGAGGTAGAGGTAGAGGCAGAGCTTCCAGACTCCGAAGTCGTATCTTGGCCAGACTTGATGCCTATTTAGTTGCGTCAGCAGTGCTTCTTCTGCATTTCCGAGTCGACTTGCCACTTACAAACAGTGCCTGAACATACGTATCCAGCCAAACAGCACCCACCTCCCAGGCTCAGCGGACAGGACACTGCGCTGCTCGGGCAGCTAGCCACGGCACCGGAGCACGTGGACCCCGCAGGGCAACACGCCACATTGCCCGTCGTTTGGTCATCAACCTCAACACATGTCTCGGTTGATACACAGCACTTGTCTGAGTAGCCAATACCGGAGCAGCTGTTGAATCCCGATGGACACCCGCTGCGGCCCTGAAGCAAGTTCAAAGCCTCTGCGGCTCGTCGAAACTTATTCCACGGCAATGGGCTGTCAGTAGATGGTTCATGGCGGCGGAACATGGGCTGTCTTGGCCACGCCTTGCCGTCACTAGTGTCTTCAGCGGCCGCGCTGGGGACGAATTCAGGATACAGCCGGTCTATCACCACGGAGGCGGCGGCTTCACGAGCCGCCAACGGCATGAAAGTTGGGACGACGGGAGCAAAGGCCTGATAATCGGGATAAAACCTCTCGCCGGCATCAGCAGGCATGCGGCGAACGGCAGTCGGGAGGAAGGCGTCATCCCAGCATTCGGCCGGAGGCGCAAGAAGCACCGCGGCCAGAGCACCGATGGCATGGAACTGCATTGCTTAGGGGAGAGAGCGGCGGCGGCGGCGGCGGCAGCGGCAGCGGCAGAATAGAATGGCGGTGACGTAGGTAGGCCAATAGAAAAAGGGAAGGAAGCTTATTAGAGACGACAAAAAGCAGAAGGCGTGCGCGTGGACAACAGATGGAGACAATTCCTGAGGTAACAACCGGTTTAGGGTAGGGAGGTGAGAGACCCACAGCTCCTCTATCTATTCACGTATCGAAGCCGGGCCCAAAGCGGCCGTTCGCTTCATGATTGGCCATAACGCGACTGGCTTTGATTGCTGCATTTACACCGACACTTGGTTTCTTTTTTTTGTTGACTTGAATAAAGTGGGGCGTACCAGTTTGCCAGAGCAACGGGAAGCAAAGTTCCTCACTCGAAAAGGCAAGAAGCCAGGGCCAACAAATCGGTACCTGTTCCTTGGCCCGATCTGAGCAAAGTATGCAAGTACCAAAACGCCAGGAGCGCCAGGTGCCAGCCTTGGGAATGAATGCTGTTTCCTGCCCGCATCAAAATCAGCACATGCTGCAAGCTCCAAGACCAACCTATGGTCAGCTGCAAGCGCACGAGGACATTGAGCATAAACACGGGCAGCCTGTCAACAATGGGCAGGTCAGACGGCTATAGTACACAGGCACATACGTCACTTGGATCTCTCTAGTATTTCTGGGAGACGGGCCTAAAGTAGACTACCCTAGAACGGCGGGTTTGCCGCTTGTGCGACATTGGCAGCTTATGAACAGGCCACTCATCAGGCAGCTAGATGGCTTGGTGGTAGCCTGAATACAGGAGCGAAACGAACAAGGCCGCACAAGACGGATGGAGTGGGCAAGCAGCCGACTTGGGCTGCATGATCTTGATCACCAATAGCAGAAGGGCAGAGGGGCAGAAGGGCTGAAGGTTGATGCTCACGGCTAGAGGCCAAACCACCCGTAGGGTTGAAGACTCCACGTGACATGGGAGCTACCAGGGCTATGCCGAGACAGAAAGAAAAGTCACCGTGGAAAGTAAACAAGGGCAAGAAGAGATGGAGAGAAATATTCTTCATACTAACATAATCCAGTAACGATAAACCTCGACCAACAAGGAAAGGGCAAAGAAGTAACAGAAACGCCGTACATAACCGATCATCTAAGAAATCAAAAATCCCAGCGAATAACAAAGCAACAAGAGTACAGAAGAGAAGAGATGAAGACAAAACAAGGCCAAGGCCAAGGCCAAGGGAGAAAAGAGAAAACCCCTCATAAAAAAGACCACAATAGAGCACCCATATTTTGAATTTGGCATTTGTGTAGGGAAACAAGGCTGGCTTTGGCGCTCAAAATTAGGGGGGGGGGGAGGAATCAAGATATCGAGCAGTGCGAATCGAAAAAGAAAGAAAATGAAAAACGAAAAAGATGAAAATGAAAATGAAGATGAAAAACGAAAAACGAAAAAGAAGAAAATGAAAAAAACGTTCGTAAGGGAAGCGGACGTGGAATCTATGAAGGATTTGTTTGCGAGCACGGAGCGAAGGGAAGGGAGACAGAGAGAGACAGAGAGAGACAGGCAGAGACAGGCAGAGACAGACAGACAGAGACAGACAGAGACAGAAACAGGTCAGGCAAGCTGGCCAAAAAGAGGAGAGGAATATAGGCCATTGTTGAGGGATGGGGCTCCCCTTGCCAGTTGCTTTCCGTTGCTGCCAGAAATAGAATGACGTCAGAGTGCTTTGTAGACGCTTATTTGTGGTGTAGTCTGGAAGGAGAGGCCATTGTTTTCCAGGCAGTCATAGGACCCAAGGGCGGTGTTTGGGGCCCTGGCTAGAGGCCATACGCAGCCCGAGACCCTATAGGCCGCCTGAAAATAGCCTGTACGGCGCCTAAATTCAGTCTACGGTCCTGGCCTGGGGAGAGCACCCAGGCTGACAGACACAGCTAGCCACCCTTCGGCAACTCTTACTTAGTTTGACAGTCTCGTTTCGTCGTACCTAATAAAGGCTTTGCTTGTTTGTACCAGGACTCGCTGCTGCATTGGAAGCCGCTGGTTGCCGTTAACTTGCTGCACCACTTCGAGATCGATTTCGCAGGGCTTGAGCTTGAGATCAATGTAGCCCTCGTTTTCAAGCTCGCCCAGGACCTGCTTGCACCAGAGCCGCGAGCTAAATGAGTCGCCATGGCTGTTTGTTTTGGTGATGGGCACTCGGCCCACGCGCGAGCACAGTGATGGATGCAGCATTTCCTCGACGTCAGCCAGCTTAGTGGCCAGCAGCAGCGTGCCATTCGTGGCCATGGCCTGCATCTGGGCCGCGCTCTTCTGTGTCGAGGAAAAAGCCCAGCGCTTGTTATCAGCCTGGGTGGGCTCGAGGAGATCGCCTTCAGATGTGCTTCGGGAAATGAGGAGAGACCAATGGTGCGGACAGGACGGTTTCTGGCTAGTGGTGGAGACTAGGAGATACAATGTTTGCGGGTCAAAGTTGAAGGCAGGCTCGGGCGACGATGGAGAGGGTGATGGCGACATGTTGAAAGACATAATTTATCAGTCTCTGAGAGACTTCTTGGGAAGCAAACGAGAAGAGGGTGAGGAGACCAAAGGATGGGAGGCGAGGGACGGGGGACGGGGGACGGGGGACGGAGGACGGTGGACGATGGACGATGGACGATGGACGAGGGATGAAGCAGCGGGAACAGGAAGAGATTGGGCTCGTTCGGTTTAATGAAAATATCAAATTTCAAGGAAAGCTAAAGTGAGAAACAAGACCATGGGGGCAGTTGACGACAGTAGGGACAAGAGGGCAAATGCCCTTTTTTATATGTTTGCTGATCAGGAGGGGGGGGGGGTAGTATAGCAGGAGTAGGAATAGGTAAAAAGTGGGAGTGGGAGCTGGCTGTCAAGGCACTAGAGAAGAGAGAAGAAACAGAGCTGCAGGCCACGAACAAAAGAGATGTGATAAATAAAGAAATAAAATAGCACGATAAATAAGACTAATAAAAAAGCACCTGGCCAGACAAAAAGAATCGACACACGATAAACAGGAGGAAAAAAAAAAGAAGGGGCGGAAGGTGAGCTGTCAACAATAAGACGATGTTCAGCAACAAATTAGGGGGAGGAAAGACACTTGACAGTTAACAAACAAGCGAGACATATAGATACCAAAGAGAAGCAAAGGAAGAGCGTGGGAATAGGAGAAGGGCAAAGACAAGACACGAGAGCAAGAGACCATGCTTGAGTGGACAAAAGCGAGATAGAGACTGCAGACAAAAGCAGAAAAGCAGAATGAACATGGAACAATAAAAGACGATAAATGCGAGACGGAGCACAACGCCATATGTGCGTGTGCGTGTGAACAAGTCTGTGCAAGACAGAGAAGCGAGCAACACCACATCCGCTCGAGACGGTCCGTCCAGGCCATCAGCCAGCAAGCAGTATGCATGTTGCCCTCACACGGGACTGTTTGATGGGAGTAGGAGGGCATCCAGTGTGCTTCTGCTGCCTGGTTTTGGTAGCAGACAGACCGTCAAAATCAATGCGTCCAGTTACAGGCAGGCAGGCTTACTTACACCTACACATAGCACACACACACATACATGATGCACGCAAACGTAGATTGCTAATTTATCCATGCAAACAGAGTTGGAGGTAGGCCATGGACAACTAATGTGTATATATGCACACGCATGGCGGTTACTAGCAAACAAAGACGGTATAGTCAGTCCAAGGGAGCGAACGAGAGACCAAAGCCCGGCTGGATATCGTTCAGAGGCGAGAGGCGATTCAACGCGGCCATCCATGCGGCCCAAGCAATTCGGCTGTTGGCTGAGCCAAGGCTTCTCTTGGGGCTTCTTTTTTTTTTTTTTTCTTTTTTCTTTGGACTGTTGATTTCCTTGCTTAGCAGTTTTTCGCGGGTTTGCGTTTATTTATTTGTGCATCTTTGTTTGACCGTGGGTTGGCCTTCTCTTTTCCTTTTTCTTTGCTTGCTTTTAATTTCGCATTATTTCTATCAATCCTGTGGCGTTCCTTGATACCAAGTCGTGGCTTTGGATCACCCACATATCAAGAAAACACCAGCAAAAAGAAAGGACAAAACCCTTTTTATGACGCAACTTGGACTCGGTTAACTGCACTACGAAAACTTAAAAGCCTATTTTCCAGGCCTCATTTCCACCTCCCCTAATCATGTACAAGAGTAACCTTCAGGTGTAACCCAAGCGCAACCAAAAAAGTAAGATCTCGGCTCAGCGCTTCATTCTTTGTATCGTAATGTGCTGGTATCCATAGCCAATAGGTATCAGCAGCGCCAACCCACGCCCAGCGCCCGCCCGCCAGCCATCCAGAAACCAGCTCGTTCAGGATCGCCATCGTCAGCGATGATGAGGCTCCTGGACACAAGGCTAGCACACACATCAATGAACCCTCCTCATTCCCACGACTCCCACTTCTCCACCCACCGACACAGTAAACACCACAGTATGCCACTCGCCGCCGCCAGCAATTCCCGCGGCAGCAAGGAAAAAACCTAAAAAGAAATGCCCAGTGCCAAAACAAAGCAACAGCGCATCCAGGGCTAAACGGGAAACCGGGCCTCGCCTCACAAACCTTGCGCCATGTCGTCATCAAGCCCTATGCCTCCCTTCCCCCTCCTTGGCCCTCCGTTCTTTGTCGCCAGGCCTTGTGTCCTTCGTACGGGACCTAACACTGCCCCTGCCCACTGCCGACATTTCCCTTCGCAATAAAAATGTAATAGAAACGCATAACAACGAAGCCCGTCCTACCTGCTGACGCACCAAGCGAGCAATCAACGCTCACCCCCAAAAGTCGGCACCGCTTTTGGAGACCTGCCAAGGCTTGCGAGGGGGTGTGGAATTTAGAACGAAACGGGCAAAGAGAACTGTTGAGCACAGGGGCTCCTCGTTGCCTCTCATACCCCCTCCCCTCATGCCTGTCTCTCTCGTGTGAAGCAACACCAGCGACGCCACAAACAGGCATGCACCAATGCATTATGCTTCCGTCTTGTTCCATAGGCTGCTGCCCTTGTTCACTTGGTATAGTGCAACCTACAAACTGCAACCTACCTGTTATGGGCTTGGACGGAGATCGGGTACTGGGCAAAGTGCCTCCGTTCTGAGAGAGCCGTGTTGTTTTTGTTTTTTTTTTTGTTTTTTTCTGGTTTGTTTGCTAGCCTGCTATGAAAATAGGCCATGCTGTGGTTGCGAGCACAGCGTCCTGGAAAGACATGTATCTGCTGCCGTAAAACAGCCGCCTCTCCCGTATTACGAAGACCTTTTTGTCTTCGTGCGACGAAATCCCGAAGCTGGCTGCTGCTGCTGCCCTCGCCGGCCAAACCCTAAGCCCGGCTCCTGCCAACCCTGTGGCGGGGTAGTCTACAAGGCGCCCACCCTAAGGGTGCCCTTTAACCCCTTCACCAAGCCGCCCCACTTTGCCTTCCCCGATTGACTCAATCCATCGTAGTCCATGACATTCCATCACTATGGCCCCAGTTGTTGCGTAGCCCTTGGAACGGAGTCTATAACATAAGCAAATTAAATGGCTCCAGGCGGAAGAAGAATTTGTTCCATCTTCTGCAACACCCTTGAAGGACAAGAACATTTCCAAAAAAGAAAAGAAAAAAAAAAAAGAAAGAAACAATTCATTGCCCTATCCTCCCGCGTCTCCTGCTTCTGTTTCGGACTTTCCCCGTTGTTATCCTCAGCATCTCCAGTATATCTCCCGCCACCCCCTCCCATCCAATCCTCTTCACTTCTTCACAATGAGCGACTGGGACCAAGTCACCAAGATCGGCAGCCGCGTCAACACCGGCGCTGGTGGCCCCCGTGAGGCTGTTGTTCGCGGCAAGAGCGCCCTCAACGCTGCTCAGCGCAGTGGTGCTGTCATCGGTACGGAAAAGAAGTACGCCATTGGCAATGCTGTAGGTACCCTCTCCTTCTCCAGCCCATCGCCACATCTACAACCCCTTGTTTCTACTACCTCATCTGCTGTCGCCACCCACCCACCCCGCTGCTACGAGACCCTACCAGACCTCCCCTCTCCAACGCTCTAACGCTGGCTAACCCCCCCCCGCCTTCTTCCAAACAGGCCAAGTCCGGTGGCAGTGAGGGCCAGCGCCTGACCAAAGTCGACCGCTCCGACGACATCATCAAGCCCAACACCGTCGGCAAGCTTGTTGGCGAAACCATCGCCAAGGCTCGCCAGGCTATGGAGCCCAAGATGACCCAAAAGGACCTTGCCACCCGCTGCAACACCACGCCCAACATCGTCGGTGAGTTCGAGCGCGGCACCGCAATCCCCGACCAAAAGGTGCTGGGCAACATGGAGCGTGTGCTCAATGTCAAGCTCAGAGGCTCCGATATTGGCAAGCCCAAGTTCGCCAAGAAGGACAAGAAATAAATACAGACCCACCCTCGATTGCGCGTGGTTGGTGGAAACTTAATATTCTCGCTTGCAAACTAGCCTCCCTCAAATGAACTGGATCCACGTCCAGGAGCCGAGCTGAGAGCCTGCTCGAGCGTTGTGTGTTTGCAAGAGCTGGCATAATTGGGTTCCTGCTTCTGTCAAATGAACACGCCATCTCAGTTTCGTAGGGGCATTAGAGTTCTTGATTTCTTTTCCTTGTATATCTAGAGCAGTCAAGCCTCGGGGTCATCGAAAGGGCCGGGCCGTTAGCCATGGCTGCGATGACGCCAAGTTGCCGGATGTTTCTAAGCGTTTCTCGTATGCGCGTTACATACCATCACCAGTTGATGGCCGGTGTCTAGCGGGTTTTTGTTTTTGGCTTTTTTTTTTACCGACGTTCCCCCTGTATCAACAGCTCCAACAATACATATATATGCACACTACCTTGCTCGAATAAACGCTGAAATGAGCGAGTCAGAAGGCCTCTTTCTCTAGATGCATGTAAGAATGTGTATTAAGACGGCGGCCAGAACGCGGCTGGTCGTGTATAAATAATAAGACAGCCACCAGCAAGCAACAAAAACACCCGCACAATGAAGTTGAGACCAAACGCCAAGACGGAAAGAGAGAAAGAAAACAAATGAAAAGTAGACAAGATGCCATCCAATACAAAAACGCCGAACCAAGAGGGTATCGCCAAGTGAAAGCCATTCACAAACCGTTTACTTGTTTATTCCAACCACCAAAGCAACAGCGTCGCCAACCTATGCAGGAATCAGTTTCGCAATACGGTTGTGGATCACCGACGTGCCGGGAAACATGTCCCGCTCCATCACCAAAAACTCGCGGCCACGCACATTCAGCACCTTGACGAACTCGGGTGCCACGTCCTTGGCAATTATATCCAAGCACGCACGCGCCTCTTCTTGGCCCAGAGGTGATGGAAACGAGTCTATGATGCGGATCATGGCCACGGCTAGTGGGAACGACTGCCTGCTCATGCCATTCACCTGCAACATCATTTCCAGCGTGCCAGCAATGTGCTCCGCACGAAGCAGCGTGTCCTTGCGGGCCATGTCCTCGGTGGCATTGAGGTTCTGCCGAGCCGCTGCCTCCTTCAGTCGGATGCGCTGCAACATGGTCAACGGCTTGCCAGTTGTCGGGTCTGTGGTCGGGATGCTACTGTGGGCCGGCCGGGCAACGGCCGCCCGCAATTGTTCTAGTACGTTTGGCCGTGCGGCTTTGGGAGCCGTCGTCATGGCCTGTCGCTTGATAGGCGCCTGCGGGAGATCAGACAGCGAGAGGCTGTCGAACGAAACTTCAATCTCTTCGGCCGACGTAGGCATTGGCACACGCTCGCTGATGCGTTCCGTGCAGAGGGCACGCAGGTTTTGTTCAAAGGCATTACAGACCGCAGCGACATCTATGGCACGGTCGGTTGTAAGACGCAGACACATCAGAGAGCCAAACTCCATGACATCGAATGGCGATGTGCAGCCATTGTATGTCTGGATGGCGACAATACGGCGCATATCCTCAATTGTAACAAGGCGCTTTCCCCAGTAGCGCGTCACCTGGGGCAGAACCTCGCGCAGCTTGAGAATATCCGAAGATCCATTATGGGCAATCTGTAGCACGACGGTACGCATGAATGCAGTATGTAAGCCAAGAAAGTCATCGAATTCGACGGGAAGTCCACTCTTGGTTTTGCGGCGGACGGCCTTGAAGAAATCTTCGATTCGGCTGTTGTTGGGCGGCGCAATGGTCTTCTTGACAGTGCGTTTGGATACACGGGCAGAGTCGGTGCGGCCGCTTCTGGGAGTGCGCGTACCGCGTTTTTCCGTCGAGGTAGGTGTTTGTGATCCACTGAAGGGAAGTGCGAGGGTCGGCTTCGACGGCGTAGTGAAGATGGGAGCGGGGATCTTGACCTCAGCAGAGTCAACATGCTCCTGAATTCGCACACGCTTCACTACCTTGACCGGCGTCACAGGCTCAACGGTCGAGTCTGTGTCCGATGAAGGCTCGTCCGGGCCACAGACGGCTTTCCGCTTCTTTGGGTTGAGGTTGACGGCAATTGGGGCAGTCGTGGCGGCAGAATGTTTAATGAAAGCAGCCTTTTTCGCGTCCAGCGGGGAAGGGGCAATTGCAGATTTGATGGTACGGCCATACGCCATGATTTCCTTCTGAGCGGCAGGCGAGGCAGTTGCCATCGCGGCACGGGTTCTAGTAGCAACACGAGCCATGATAACCAAGCGATCGAATGCAGAAACAACCAAGTATAAGCCAAAGTAAACAAAGATACAGCAACCGTCGAGAGAAGCTGCGATTGAGATGGGGCTAGTGTAGAAATAGCAACTGAACGAGAGGATGACTGCTGAGAAGGTAGAGCAGCTACACAGTCATAAAGACAAGAAACCAAAGCGAGCGGGATAAAGAACGGATGAAGCTTGCTGTAGAAAGAAGTTATGGAGGTTGTTGCTCAGTAAACAACAGCAGTTGAACAACAAAGTGGGTGCAGTTGAAGCTATGGAATGGGAAAAGACACAGAGCAGAAGCGGACAAGAAAAGAAAAAGAAAAAGGAAAGGCTGGTTGAAGCTTGTTCTGTGTAAACAAATCCCCCCTCCATCCATCAATTGTGGGCGTCGGTTTTCATACCCTTGACCCGTTACCACGGAAGTGAGCAAATCGCGACGACAACCAAGAACACGTCCCCCCCCCCCTGAAGCGCGTCTTCTTTTCTCAGTGTACGCGTCCGGATTGGCCAGTGTCATGAAATGTAAGTGTGGGGTCTCCACCTTCCCCTTCTGGATAAATTGGGATTTCGAGCTCAGGGTGAAGACGGCGCGTAGCTTTACGCGCTCCTGGTCTTCATAAATATTTGTGTACATTTTATGAAAGCATGCTGGAAGCAGATTCTGGAATGTGGTCCACGTGATATGGCAGTTTGTTGTCGAAAATGACGGCGGACAACGCTGTCAGTTGGACTGGCAATGAATGATAGGGTTGTCCGAGCCGAGAGATGATATTTACAAAGTCGGGGTGTCGTCGATAATGGTGTCCGACAGCTCGAAGTGTGCGAAGTGCGCTTTTGTCATGCATGGAATTAAACACTATCCAGATAAAAGTGGCGAGGTGAATGTGTTGTGTGCTCAATTTGGTCCAATCACAGAAGATGACATGAAAAGAAATCTGGCTTCATGACAACAATGTCGTGAAAATACCATGATGGACAGCCCTAAAACAACCTAGATCGGCAGTGCTGGTTCCTAAAAAGGAAAACAAGACATGATCTTCCGATTCCACCAGGCTGAAGAAACAATCTCCCACTACTGAAATAACTGAGCTTGACACAATCTTGAATCTTTCGCGAAAATAAAAGTGTAAAAATTATGCAAAGGGAAACGAAAACAAAGGAATCTTTGTAAAATACCAAATAGCTCTAAGCCTGCCACCGATAACACGGGCAATGTAAGAAAAAAAAAACGCCAATATTTATCCAGCCCAAGAACCACTCTGAAACACATAAAGCAAACAAATAAAAGTAAGCGAAGCACTACCGGAGCGTTCACCCAAAAGCGAAGCTAAGGTGTAAGACCTGACATTGGGCCGAAGTCGTCACGATCAACTTTGCAAGGAGTAGGCCCCCTCAATGATGGACCGCAGTTGGCAAACAGTCATGCGTGAATGAAACGGGCGAGGGTGGGGGAGGAGCAGGGACACTGTAGTCCTCGCCATGGAAGTCTCTGATTGGGGTTGAAGATGAGACCTCGGTGCGGAGAGAAGCGTTGACCCCAGAGAAGAGCTGCTCAGAGCTGATGACGTGCAGATAGCGGCGGGGCATGGGAGCCTGGATCACGACCTGACTGGAAGACATGATGAGCCTGTGTGTGTGTGTCGATGTCAAAGCAGAAGAGACTATACGAGTGTAGTCTTGACAACCGAGCGAGAGAGACCAACAGGAGTGGGTTGGTCGAGAGATGTGTTATGTATATAAAGATGGAGAGCAAGTAGGTGGCAGCAGTGCCGAGCCAATGGAGACAGTGAGCGAGAAGGGAAGAGGAAGAGGGAGGATGTGGAACAATCTAGAAGTATGGCGGTCTGAAGTGTCGATATAAAGAGAAGAATCGAAGGAAGAGAAAAAAAGAGTACGGTTGGGGGAGGGCTTCTGAGGAGGGGGCACAGGACCTTTTTATCTCTGGGGAAAGGAGGAGGAAATAATAAAACACCAAAGCTAAGACAACAAAAGAAGAGATAAAAAGATGGGAAAAAAAAGCTCTAGTTTTCTTGTCACAGGCCAAGGCAATCAGGCAGGCAAATTGGGATAACGCTCTACTTACCCCAATCCAGAACGAATCAAACCATAAACCCAAACAAGACGACAACAAGCAAGGGAAGGTATAGGGAGGGAAGTTGGCAAGCGGGGGAGAAATATCAGGAAACCATGAATAAGAGGCTGACAGAGACGGCAGAGAAGGGGAAGGCGAGTGCGTGTGTGCATACTACGTGCTAACATGATTAGAAGAGTCGAGATTTGCTACGACTTCTATCTCCTCCCTCATCAACACCACCCCTCCCCCCCCCCCCCC
>NETT01000103.1:0-54349 GCA_003449175.1 Ceratocystis smalleyi | reverse complement strand
CCGCCCGCCCATTCTTTCCTCCCAACTGCTACTATAACAACGAGCATGGGCTAAACCCCAGTGTAAAGCCCATCATCATTCCTTCTACCACTTTTGTATGTGTGTCTTTTCCACAAGCCAAGAGCAGTCCCATTGCAGGGTGTTGGATGTGCTGCTTAGTCGGTGTTGTTGTCATGGTTGGGCGTCCGTACATGGACAGCAATGCTTGCTAAAATGCGTGCCTTGGGCTTGTACCCTGTACTAGGGATGGCCTTGGAATTCCCTGCGCAGGTATAGCACCTCCAATAGTACCATTCACGTACAATGCGCCCACCCCAATACGCTCTCCCATTCCTGGCCCGTTCTTGGTGGGCGGGGAAGGCAACGAGACCAGCAGACCAGCAGACCAACAGACCAGCAGACCAACAGACCAGAACACCAGCACACCAGCACACCAGCACACCAGCAGGCACGCGTAGAGCGCAATAGAAGATAGCTTTCTGCATCTTCCCACGCCGTTTGGTGATTGGGCCTTGCGGCTTTCTGTTTCTCTCCTCGCTTTTCCTCCTACCTTCCCTTCCCTTCCCTTCCCTTCCCTGGCCTATTGTTCTATGTGGCCTGGAGGAATGCCATCCCTGCTGCAGATTGCTGCACAAGACACAAGCCGAAGCTCGCACCGACTTTTGCTGAGTTTTCCTGTCTTTTGCTCTTCTCTTTTTACGCTACGACATGTTGCCTAAGGCCAAAAGGCTGAATCATCCAACCGAAGGCAAGGTGGCAGGAACTCTCAGGAGGTCTTGGGTGGTGTCGTATATCGAGAAGCCATCTGCCGTCTTGCTTGCGCTGTCTTGTTAGTGTACGGCCCAAGTAGGGTGCTTCATCCAGCTTGCTTATTTGCCCGTGTTGTTGGGAAACAGCGCTAAGCTTGCTTCTGGCCTGGCGCCTTTCACTGTGCTCGTATGACCGACCGCCTGCGTCCCACGTTCTATTGTTTCCATTGTACGGAACTCACCCCTACTTAACGGAACAATAATACCCCAGGCTCCTCTATTCTCTCCCTTTTCTTTTCCAGCCATCGAAGGAAGATGAATGCTGGATTGTCTCAGCCAGCGCCTACGCTGCTATCTATTTAGGTGCGCATGCTCATCACTTCACTCCCCAGCCTTCGCATCCTCGGAGAACAGGAGGACTGAGATACGTGGTGTAGGCATGCTTCCAACCCAAGACCTCCCCATATCCCAACTGCCGTTTTTCGGGGCTAATCAATCCTGGCTGGAGAGGAGGGACAGATGGATGGCCTTGCCAAAGAAGAACTTTCTTTTTCTTTTTCTTTTCCGTGGCGACTCTCGTGCAACACGATCACGTAACTGCAGCTCTCGTACTACCCCGAGGACAAATGTACATGTTTGGTTTGGCTTCAGCTGGCCTATTGCTATCTTCCCACCCCAAGTTTGCCCTGTATACGTGTGTTTCCTTAGCTCCCCATGGGACAAGATTGATAAGACGCATGCACGACCGCGCCACACACGCACGCACGACCGCGCCACACACGCACACGCACACACGCATGCCCTTCTAGTGCAAAGCTCAACTCTAGACACACGGCATGAATACCAAAAATATGCCTGGTACCTCGGATACTTGAAATACGAAGTACAACATGTCACGCCCGGGCAAGAGTGTAAGCTTGATGTACTCCGACAGTTTGTGCATGTGCCCAGTCACCCCTCACTTCATTGGCAGCGTGCTACTTGGTTGCAGGTCGCGTCACGCACACATCAAAGCCATGACTTGCACTTGGAATCTAGGGAACCCCCCGGTTGAATAAGCGCATAGAAGCGTTGATAAGTAATGCAACATGTAGAAGAAAATGAAAAGAACAACAACTCATGCAAGCAATCGACGAAGAAGAAAAAAAAAACACACATAAATTATGAAGGGAAAACTACTGCGAGCCAGGGACACACGGAAGCAATCCCTGAAATGTAGGTGGCAAGACAAGCAGGCGGATGGCTAAGAGAAAGACATAGAGAGAGCATCCCATGCGTATGTCTGTATATGTGAAAAAGAGAACTGCACTGAGCCCATGCATGCATGTCCTCCACAGAACAAATGCCACACAGTCAGCCAGCATCACACCATAACCTTCCTCCTATCCATTTTCTTCCAGAATGCCACCCTTCCCCGCTTCTCAACTTCACATCTTCCCTCACTTGGCATCACTCCATCCAACCCATGTCCGAGGCATCACACGCCAGATCTTGACCTCGCCACTACGCAAATCATCCAACTTGAAGCTTTCCATCTTGACCTTTTTGCTTTCGCGGCCCTGTTCCCAAGCCCGCACCTTCTTCTTCGTGCCATCCCACTCTGCCACAACTGCCACATGGTCTGGCTTGCCCACATCCATCGAATACTTGGCATGCATCGGGCCATGCTTGCCTTGGAAGCGGGCATTGCGGAATGAGATAATATCACCCGGCCGAATCTGGTCGTTTTGTTGCGTCGATGCGTTGGCCATGTTGGCGTAGACTAGCGCGCCATATGAGCGGGTGCCAATAGGCCCCAACACATCATTGAACGGCCGGAGCAGATCCAGCACCAGTTTCTGTGGAGTACCATCACCAACAATAGAGTCCTTTTTGCCAGTAACTGCTTGGAAAATGGCTTTTCCATAGCGCTCGTACGAGCTTTCTAGTTGGTCTTGACGAAGAGCACGCGGGGGTGGCTCGTGGCGCTGCTCAATCTCGACGTCTGAGGCATTGTATGGGTCATACTTGACTGTCAGAATCGTCTGTGAGTAGTCCTGGAAAAGAACGTAGATGTGTCGGGTGACTATTGTCTTGGCCCCGGAGTTCGTGGAGGTTTCATGCTCGCTCTCAACCAATATGTCCATCCGGTTTTGGAACGTGGGAGGCACCTGTCCGTCTTGCGTAAACCATGGAGTGTGGGCAGCAACATCAATGTCTTCGGCGATAAAGCCAAACTCCATGGACATTGAGGGGCGTCCAACGTCGATTGACCGGCGGACTGGCACTCGAACACCATCAAACGATTGTTTGGCCGACCTGTTCGCCATTGTAGAAGGCGGGGCTGGAGCAGGCGGGGCAGCCCTGGGAGGAGCAAACACTGAGGAAGCAGCTCGTGCAAAGCCCCCTTCCTCCTCTTCAATCATAGGCTGAATTATTGCTTGTCTGCTAGTGTAGCTAAAGCTTTGGCGTTGGGGCTTATACGAATATCCATTGTTTGCAGGCTCCGCTTGCTGAACAGGGGCGGACGAAGGAGGAGGTGGAGGTGGCGGTGGCGGTGCAGTACGAGGGAAATCGAGAGACCGGCGACCATCACTTGCGGTTGCGGGGCTGGAGGGAACGCGAGGGGGTACTGCCCTGGGAGGAGGAGCGGTGGTAGGAAGCGGGGGTGGAGTGGCAGTAGAGGCTTCTCCTTCGGGGTGGCTGACATCTCGGTGTAATGCGTCTCTATGGGGGACTGATGATGCAATATCAGTATCATAGTCCCCGTCATACTCCGTAACCTCCTCCTTTTCTTCTTCTTCATCTGGGTTTACAGCGAGAGGAAGACTGGGGGCAGCATTCGGGGGTGGCGGAGGAGGTGCACGTGTTTGGGCTTGGGGAATGGAAGGGATAGCATCGGGAATAGGAGGCGGTGGCCGGCTAAGCCTCTTGTTTTGAGGAAGGGAGGGGGCGGCTTCCTGGATGGGAGAAGCCACAAGAGGAATAGGCGGGATACGCTGAGCGTTTGCAGACGAAGGAGAAGCCACAATGGGTGGTAGAGAAGGAGGAGACCGGGTAGCTGGAGAAGAGGGGCTGCTCTGATGTGCAGCAGTATGGCTCTGCTCATCCGTTTCTTCATCATCAGAGGCCGAGCCTGGGCTTGGCGATAAAACCTCGGCTGTAGATGTTGCAACAGCGCTGGGGGCAATAGGGGGGAGCGGTGGGGCTGGCCGAGCTAAAGGCAACCGATTAGATGAGAAAGTGATGTTGCCGGTCGTTGTCCATTGTTAATACTTACATTCAGGAGCCGGGACTCTGGGAGCTGTAGGGATTGCAGGCGGGCTTCTAGGAATCTCTGTCTCATTGTGTTAGCTCTTATTTGGCTTCTTCACACCATCGGTGCTGGAAAACTAACCTTGTGAGGCAGGGCGTGATTTGCCCTCACTAGCCTCAGCAATATCCACCTCGGATGGCTGTTTTACGTCCACGGACGACCTAGGAGAAGAGCCAGGAATTTGGGGAGCAGCGTCTTCCCCGGTGCCGACTTTTTGGGTCATGCCAGGCAATGCCATGATTCCAGGGATCGGGATTGGGGTAGGAGCTGGAGCTGGGGCTGGAGCTGGGGCTGGAGCAGCAATAGGAGATGTAGGCTCGTCGTCACCTGGTTGGTCAACCGATCTCCGCTCTTGAGAGGCCGTAGGTTTCTTCTTGCGAATAGCAGGCGGACCGCCCATGCCCATGATTGGACCACCAAACATGCCTGCCATGCCCATGCCTGGCATTCCCATACCACCACTAAGCTTAGCCATCCGAGCACGTAGCTCTTCCTTTCTCCTAACTTCGGGATCGATATCATCGTCTTCCTCTTCTTCTTCAGCCTCCTCCTCATCTACAACTGCAGTCGTATCTTTTCTGGCGGGCAATTCGCCAATATCAATAGACTCATCCTGTTCAGCTGTGTCTTCGGGGCCCTCGGTGGTTTCTCCAGCGCCAGACATGTCAGCCTCATTCCCATCACTAACATCAGCGTGCTTGGCAGCACGATGTCTAGGAGGCGACATGGGTACTGTCGACTGACTGGGTTCGTCTTCAACAACAGCCCCCGTCGCAGAAGGTTCGGCCGATTCGCCTTTGCCAACAGCAGCAGCTTCAGGGGCGGTGGGCATGATGTCGAAGCTTTCGGTCCGCTTCTTGGTAGGCTTTTTGGGCTTTTCTTTCTTTGCGGCGATGTCAGCGTGACGCTGTGCAGCTTCTAGCTGTTGTTTTTGAAGTAGTGCCATGCGCTCCTTCAAACTCATAGGCTTAGGCTGGTCCTCAGCATCGGCGTCATTGCCCGACTCCATGAGGAGGCCGGCTTTGGCGGCAGCTTCCTTGATTTCTGCCTCCTGCTCTTTGACCTCGGGGTCTTCATCGCGACGGTATAGCTTGGGGGTGGGGAAGTTGTTGCGGACGGGAGCCACATAGGCATCGCGACTAGGGGGTGCAGCGACAAAGGGCTTTTTGATGTATTGGTTTGATGGGCCAGGCTTGACAGGCACGACAGGACCACCACCACCCTTGTTGAAGGCTGCAATTCTTTGGAGGAAAGCATTGTTGGTTGGTTTGCCTCCAACAGGTGGAGGACCGCTAGGCTTGGGCTGGGCCGGAGGGGGCGGTTTGGCTACTGAGGAAGTCGAGGCTAGAGTCGGGATGGCTTGCGGGGGGTGCGGCTCGGGAGCTTTGACCGAATGAGGCGCCGGAGGGGCCGGAGCAGAGACATGTGATTCAGCAAGCGGCGAAGTTGGGGTGGGAATGGGTTCGGGGGAAGCAACAGGAGCAGGAGCAGGAGCAGGGGCAGGAGCAGGAGCAGTGCTAGCAGTAGTTGCAGTGGAGGCAACAGTAGGCGTTGGCTCCTCCCGGGATTCAGCTTCGGGTTGATCTGAGACAGGCACGACGGGGGCGGCGGCAACGTCCGGGCCTGGCAAAGCAGAAAGTGCCTCAGAAAATTCAGCGGGAGCAGAATCAAGAGTCTGGTGTGGGTTCACAGCGGTTGCGGGGTCAATGGAGTCCTGCTTCTTGCGTCTGGTGGGCCGCGGCGGTGCTGTGGGCTCAACCTTTTCGACAAAGTTGCGGGGGAAGATGCCCTCTTTTTTCACCCCGGATTCGTCGGTGTATTCTCCAAAGTACCAATCATCGTCTTCTTCGGCAGTGACTGTGATGAGCTGGCTCTCGGCAAAATTAAGATCGTCCTCGTGCTCCGAAGTATATTCGAAGAGGGCCTTGACCCGGAATGGAGCGGCAGCCATGGCTGTGACGAAGTATGGGCGTAAGCAGACAAGGTAGCTAACGTGTGTGTACGACTTTGGCTGGCAAGGCAGCCAAGTAGTGGTTGGAGTTGGAAAGAAAGAGAAAAAAAGGTGTCAAAGTTGGACTTGGATGGCCAGCCCCCTTTGTACAATAAAGGTACAGAGGAAGATAAGCAGGCACAAATTGAAAGAAAGAGAGCAGGAGAGTAGCGGTAGGAGCACGAGCACGAGCACAAGTAGAGGTAGAAAGAAGCGGAAAAAAAGAACAGGGCCAGAGGCGCAGCTGATCACTCCGCAGGTTAGAGCAAAGACAGCTCAGCCCAAAACAGAGCACAAGTAGCACGGGAAAACAGCTAACTACAGTCCAATGGCTAGAGGCGAATCCAGCTACGACACCCGAGGGAGAGTGCGTGTGTGGTTTTGATATGGTTTCGACGAGGCCAGGCAGCCAGAGTCTATATCGGTGTCTGGGCCGACAAGCAAGGCCGAGTGGGAGGGAGGGAGGGAGAGAGCGAGCGAGCGAGCGAGCAATCAAGTCAGTAAGCAAGCAGTCGATATTGGTGGAAACGTGTTTTTGAGTTCGGTATATTCGGTCCGGCTAACGCATATCAGGAAAGCTGAGATGCACCCAGTACATGCATAGGACAAGAGGTGACAAACGGGATGGAAAGAACAGGAAAGCAAAGAGTAGTAAAAGGTGGCATTGAGGGAAACAAGAAGACCCCAAGAATGAAGGAGCCGTAGGTTGGCGAATTCACGACGTCAGCGCATGAATAGCGGTAGCTGCTGGCTGGTTTTAGGTATGTATGAGAAGGATGGGCTGGCCGGCCAATCACCATTTGAGAGGGTTTGGGGGGAGCCACCGCCTGAAAACGGAAGCCTGCCCATCCATTTTGTTGCCAGTTGTGACTCTTGTGGCCACTGTAATTCCCAGTGATTCCTGGCAGCTCCTTGTAGCTCCTAGTAGCTGGTGGCGTTGTTCCTAGAAACTTCAGTTGTTGGGCCAAGGGAGGGAGGGGTCCAAGTCACCTTGACCCTTGTGGACTTAACTCTGCCCCCCTTGGCACTCAAAACTTGCCCCGCCACCTGGTGCGCTTTTTAGTGAGTATTCCCTCCCCTTTAGTGACAGCCAGTCCACCTATCAGTTGACTTTCAGCACATCCAGCTATGGAGATTCGCCAATGATTATGTACTAGGACTGCTTTATTTTTTTCTTTTCCTACTTTTTCAAGCACCTAATGCTGCATTACGTTGCGTCAAAGCCTTTGCTATACTTCTTCTGTAGTCCTTGTGAGATATTCCTCAACTTGCTCGGTCCGTCTATTCCCATATTCTGCGATATTTGTCATCACACCATCTTCATCCAATCATGAATGCTGCGTTCTCTACCAACGTCACACCCTCAAAGCTTAAAAGCATTCTCAAATCATCCCAAATTCTTGACGACGATGACAACGAAGATTCTGCCCTCCAAAAACAGGAACGCGAACGCCATGCCCGCGAGGTTGCCATCAAACATGCCCAAACCATCCAGATGCGCAAAGAAATTGAATCGCAGGTTCTCGATAGCATCGTTGCCCTTTCCGAGTTTCCTCTAGCCCGTAGCCCCAAGTACAGTGCAAAGTACCCCTCCTCGTCGGATATCCAGGAATTCAAAGCTCGAATCCGCCTATTCCAACCTAGCGACTACGACGATCTCATAGAAGAGCGGAACCATAATAATCTTTGCGGGTATTCGCTATGCCCCAACCCACGCATCAAGGTGGCCGGCCGTGGTAACTGGAAAATCGTCAACTCTGGTCGGAAAGACTTCAACATTGTGCCCAAGGCAGATATTGAGAAATGGTGCTCTACGGACTGCGCCCGCCGTGCTCTCTATGTCAAGGTCCAGCTAAACGAGACGGCAGTATGGGAGCGTGCTGGGAGCTCTATCCTGTCAATTGACCTGCTCAACGAAGGCCAGGCCAACATAGAATCACTGAACGCCATCACCTCCCAGATTGACAAGATTAAACTTGACCAAGACCGTACTACTACCCGAAATCTTCAAGATTTGGCCAACGAGCGCGGAGAGAGTGGCCGCTTCGGTGTTGCGACCACTCGGGTTCCCGTTCACATAAACCCCAAAGATGACACCGCCGAGTCGGCCCAATCAGACTCAGAATTACAACAGGACCAAGATGTCAACTCGCATCTCTTGATCGATGGATACAAACCGAGAACAGGGCCACTAACAACTTGAACATAATTACAATCTACATTTCTCGTCAAAAACAATAGCTTCAATGGGTACTGCAAAAGAAGACATGCACAAAATGAAGCTTGTCAAGTCACACTACGAGCGCCAAAGGCCTTGAAAACAAGCCTCTCTCATGCCTATTCCCTAGCTCAACGTCTGCCTTGCGGGCATTAGAAGACACAGGGCGTGGTTTGAGTGTGATATTGGACATCACTTGGCCAAAGCCCACCAAAACACACTGGCACCACAATGGGCGCTCATGTATCTAGTTTGGAGCAGAGCTTTAGAAAATTCCTGCAGCATGACACCATCAGGCTGGATAGGAGAAGAAAATTGGCAATCAAGCATCATCAAGAGACGCAAGGTCTCAGGAGTCAGCGACACCTTGTGGGGGGTTGAGATCTGTTCTGTTTATAAGACGATCTAAGTGCGTACTCACTACCGGTCCCCCTTTGACACTTCGCAGCAAGTCAAAATCCCATTTTTGTAAACCGAGCCAGTCGTGAAACCATATTTCCCAAATGCGCATTGAAAAAAAAGTCGATGGAACATTTAGTCGCGGCGAGGGCGGTCACCGAAGCGGCGGTTGCCACGGTCGTTGGTCTGAACCTGAGAGACGGCAATGACGTTGACGGGGATAGAGTCAAACTAAGAGAAAGCAAAATGTTAGGAGAATTGCATCTAGTTTCCAACTGCGATGGTGAAGAACTTACGCCCAGAGACTTCAGCAGGTCCTTAGTCTCAACATCGACATCCAGCTGGCCGTTCTCAGAGTTCTGGGTGAAGTCCAGAGCAGAGACCTCGGGGACGTACTGGTCCTTGCGCTCACGCTCCTCCTCCTGCAGCTTGAAGGAGATACCGCGGACGGGTCCACGCTGAATACGCTTCATCAGGTGGGTGGTGTAGCCGGCAATCTACACAAATATGTTAGAGAAAAAAAGGCTCATCACAGGTCAAGTCCATCCGACAGCTACAAATCCAGGACACAGCCATATCCGACATGACGAGGGATTTAGAACTGGCTTCTGCTTATGGATCTTGTCTTGAATTCTTGACGGGGGAGGTTTTCGAGTGCGAGGTTTGTTTTTGGTATGGCGAACCTTGTTGCGGAGGCGCTTGGAGGCAATAATGGCGATCTCATCGCAGATGCGCTTGTTGGTCTCGAAGTCCAGGGTCAGGCGGGGGTAGTACCGCTCAATGATGACCTTGGAGGACTTCTTAACAGTCTTAGTACGAACGCGACCCATTTTGACGAATGTTTGGTTGTTGACTTGGAGTTGAAAGACCAAAAAGACTAAGAAGGGAGACCGGTCAATTCTAGTCGATTATTTCGATATGGCAAACGCAGTTTTGAAAGTGGAGCCGTGAATTTAGCAAAATTGGTGTGCGAATGCCCTATTTTCATCACGTGATGTAAATATGGGTATACAGTATGCTGCACTGTAGTCTGAACTGTGCTGTAGGCCCAGGTTACACGAGGAAATCAATAGGGATACAGTTAATGTGACTGTGATTATACAAGGTTATGTTCTATCTTACATCAGTATCAAACGAACAATTAGTGCTACAAAGATCTAGAATGCGGAACTTGGACAAGAAACTCCGACTCTTTTTAAGTCTGTATGCCTTTCTCTGCTTATTGGCCAAGACCGTAGTTTTGAACACTTCCCAAAACGTTGGCTTGATGCTGGTATAACTTTCTGGGTCTTCTGTAGGGGACAGGCTGAGCTTCTGAGGCAGCCTTCTCTGCCGCCTTCTCTTCGGGGTCCTGTTGGTACACCTTCTTTCTACCCTGAAGCTCTTCATACACCATGTTGCACTCCGGCTGGCTTTCATCTACGGTTAAAATGATTCTGCCTTGGGAATCAATCCGAGCCATTTTGGGGTTAACATGGACCTTGGCACCACCCACAATTTCGGGGTTGAAGTTGAGGATACCAGGCACGTTTGACATCTCAGACTCAATCTTGGCCGGGGTTCTGACATTGAAGCGGTTCTGGCCGAGGGGGATGTCCGTAATAACACCAGCAACACCAAGCTTGGGCACTTCCGAGCCTTTCCAGGGACTGAGAATTCTGGCGCGCGTGAGGCGGTACTTCTGTGGGCCATACAGGGGATGGTTGGAAAGGAATTGTGATGTTCTTAGATACGAAAGACCTGCTGACGGGTGGCACTTCGGGGGCCCTTCGTTGGCATAGGGGCTAACAGGTCTAACAACTGCATCTGTCTCTTTGCCGCCTTGGTTTGGAGGAGCAATTGGTGCCAAATCAAGAAACTCGCTGACATAGGAGTATATGTTGAAGCGTGCGCTATCATCGCGCAAACGGAGGAAGTAATCATTCAACATCTCCTCTGAGATGTCGCTAGCGGTCATGGGCGGAGGTGCAACGCCATCGCCCTGTTCCATAGCCTCGCGGACCTGGTTTTGGGTGAGCTCGGCAGCCAGCTTGGCCCGCACAAACTCACGGAACTCGGGCTTACGCTGGCGCAAGCTGATCAGGTACTTTTTGAACTGCCCTTCGGTCATGCCACCTAGCCAAGGGCCTTTAAATTTCCACCGTTTATGGCTAACCTCATTGGACTTTTCGTTGATAGCAGTAAAGTCGTAGTCCTCTTCGAAAACCGACACCTTTCCAGATCGTACTCGATGGATATGGGAAACGGGCATTGTCAACGCAACCCCAAGCTCTTGGAACTTTTGTAGTGTAAGGCCATGATCGGCAGCGGAGCTAAAATCGGTAACCTTTTCGACAGCATCAATTGCCTTGACGCGAATCATGGGAGTCGTGGTGTTGAGGGTAGTTTTGAGCGGCAGAGGACGCTTCAGGCCCCAATCCCCCTTAGCACGTGAGCCAAATGGCGATGAAATGGCCTGCGAAGTAGGATACGGAGTAGTAGCAGTGGCTGGAGTGGCGTAGATATTGGCAATGGACTCGTGGGCGACAGGAAGGGGTTTTGGTATCGAAAACATACGGGACGTCCGAAGGAGCCGTGCCCCGGGCGAGACTCTCTGTGTTGCCATTGTAAACAATTAAATTGGAAATCGGCCACAGCAGATGAGGGGGTGGATGCTGTGGACGAATGGCCGGTGGCTGTTTAATCAGACTGTCGCAGCAGCTCAATTAAGGCTACACATTGGATTCGATCATGATGCTGATGCTGGGGCGGGCTGAGGAAATTTTGGCTCGGAAGGGCCAGCCGCGAGCTCTGATTGGTCGGCTGACTTTGCTGCCAAATCTTCAGCGCCCCACCATCCCTCTCTTCCTATTTGGCACATGAAAAATTAACGTGAACTTGTTGACCTCATATATACTTTTTTTTTTTCTTTTTTTCCAAAGCAAAGCCTACTACTTTATTGCTGTAGCTTGATGCTTTTCTAACCTGGGATATATTTTTTCGTAGTCGTCTCCCCGTCTTGAATTTTTAGCTTTTGGAGCTTAATTGTATTTCTCATAGAATGCAAGCTATACGCAAAATGGCTACAACTACACCTTCAAATATTTACACCTCTGCGGCCCTTCAGTTCGAGAAAGTTGCGCGATGTTCCGTAGGTCAGCCCCCTCCGTCCGGAATGATCCTGCCGCGCATGCTCCCCGAAATCCCGCGTAGCTCATCGTTTACGTTATACTAATTCGCGAGGCTGGCCGCAATAGACCACTAGAGCACGTGCATCTATCCTTACACTTCCTCATGGCACTGTTCAACTTCCCGTTTTTATGCCAGTTGCTACCCAGGCTTCCCTCAAGGGCATCATACCAGAGCAGCTAGAAGAAACAGGCTGCAGACTATGCTTAAACAACACATACCATCTTGGTTTGAAGCCGGGCCAAGAGGTCCTGGACAAGGTTGGTGGTGCACATAAGCTCCAGGGGTGGAACTACAATATTTTGACAGACAGTGGGGGGTAAGTAGCAATGCAGGGTCTGCTACATCTCAAGGGAAACTCTAACAATTTCTGTAGTTTTCAGATGGTTAGTCTACTGAAGCTAGCCAAGGTCACCGAAGAAGGTGTACGTTTCCTAAGCCCGCACGATGGCTCTCCCATGCTTTTGACTCCTGAGCATTCAATGAGCCTTCAAAACAGCATTGGAAGCGACATCATGATGCAGCTCGACGATGTAATTGTCACAACGTCGAATGACCACGCCCGGATGCGCGAAGCTATGGAGCGTAGTGTCCGGTGGCTAGACCGTTGCATTGCCGCGCATAAAAACCCGTCAACGCAAAATCTTTTCTGCATCATTCAAGGCGGCCTAGATATTGAAATGCGAAAGGAATGCTGTCGCGAGATGCTGGCGCGGGACACTCCCGGCATTGCAATAGGTGGGCTGAGCGGAGGCGAGGCCAAGGAGGACTACTGCAAGGTAGTGGCTACATGCACCGCTTTGCTGCCAGAGCTCAAGCCTCGCTACGTGATGGGCATCGGTTATCCCGAGGATCTTGTGGTTTCCGTGGCCTTGGGTGCAGATATGTTCGACTGTGTGTGGCCCACGCGCACAGCTCGGTTCGGCAATGCTATCACGAAGCACGGTATTCTAAACCTTAAAACTGCCAAGTTCATGAACGACTTCAGCCCCATTGAAGAGGACTGCAGATGCCCTTGCTGCCGGCCGAAGTCTGAAGGAGGTCTTGGTATCACCCGTGCCGCTATCCACCACAATGCCTCCAAAGAAACTGCGGCGGCGCACTTGCTCACCATTCACAACGTCCACTACCAACTCAACCTCATGGCCGACGTCCGGCAATCCATCATTGATGACTGCTTCCCAGCCTTCATAAAGAAGTTCTTTTCAGACTTGTATGACGGTAATAAGTCCAAATATCCTGCATGGGCGGTCAACGCCTTGATTGGGGTTAGCGTGGACCTGATGAATTGAGTTGAACGGCCAGACGAACGGGCCAAGATCCTCCAGAAACAAGGTAGCGAAATGGAAAGAAACAAAACATTCAATCATGAGATAGGTATTACGAGCACGCCGTTTTGAAGGAAAGTTCCCGGCATGAGTCTCGACTTGATGGAGCACAGGCATAGTGTACCATGAATCATCCAGGGCGACTGGCGGTTTGACTGCCACGAGAATGAGAGGATAGGGTTCTCAATGGTTACACTAGATCTTTAAGATAGGACTGGCGCTTACCGTTACACGAAGGAGACCATGGGTTGAGGTTGAGACCAACAGTACAGCTTATTGGCAGTTCTTTCGTAGCTTTGATAAATAGTTGACTTGAGATGCTGGATAAGCCTAGATTCAAAAATCTTAGATGAATGAAAGCTAAAGCAAGTTTCCCGTCAACTGAGATTTGCCGTCTCCCGCATTGTAGCTACAGAGCATTGTGAATGGTACTGGTGGGTGGAGCAACTGTCAGCCCCACCACACTACCACCAGCCCACTCCACATGACCCGCCTGCTGCGAATTGTGGGGCAATGCTCCCAATGACGTTTTTTTAATCGGGATGTACGGAAGCCAAAGAACAAAATAAGTTATCAAGACATTATCCAAGCACCTAACAGAATGGCTGTCATTGATACTACGGGAAAATTCTAAAAAGTTTAATGAAATATTCATGGGGTCAAGCTGTCAGGTCAAGCCAGGGTCAGGTGTCACATGCCGTAGCAATCGTCATGGGATGTGCAGTACAGGCTGTACAGGATGATTCTGGTGAAGCTTCGCAGCCCAATGCCATGGCCGCTCTTTTTCCACCACGCCTAATACAGTGGAGGCTCGCAGGTGTGTCTACGTTTTCCAGTGGCTTCTGGGTAAGCAGAAACTCTGGTACGATAAGAGCCAGCCCACAGGGCTCAGTTTACAGCCGCAAGTAATACTATTCGGGGTACTTCATAGCACGTTAGGCAGTAGCCACATTCGGGCAGCCTCTTTCATTCAACTAACGTGGTTACTAGGTGGGTGACGTCACGTTGAAAAAAGCGTGTGTCTATTCATTCTCACAGCATGCATTATGGATGTAATGATATTGGGAAAATGGGGAGAGGCTCGCATCTGGCTAAATCTCACTCTCGTTTATTTTTACCTGCACGGGAAAAAGCCCCAAGTTCACGAGTCCAGCGACCGAGCCACAAGAAGATTGAATGGCCCCACGCACTATACTCAATGGGGGTCTAGATTGTGCAATCGTGAATGGGTGTTTTTAGCATTGGGCGTCGCAGCCTTTTCGGAAGTTCGGGGTATTTTATGAATCATGTATTTTTTCTGACGCAAGTATCGAGTACATTCGCAAAATTCCAAGCGGAAATCGGGGCTCATGCTAAGCTTTGCTCTGTTGTTTTGATTGGAAGGCCAAGAAACATGCATATATCCGGGCGAATCAAAGATGGGCTTCCGGTCAGCATCGGAATTACGCGGACTAAGCGATTGAAAGGTTGGTCATATACGACGGTGTGGCTTTCAGTCAAGAGTACAAGTACATAGGTCAAGTATATATAAATGACCTGTAGCCGAGCCCCTCTCCCGTCGATGGCAAGCAGCACCGACTCGAGCCAGCTTGGCCGCGTTATTTCCAGCTGCGTGGGTAGTCAAATAAAACTTGAAAATAAGGACAAAACTACATCGATAGCTAGTAGTGCTGTAGCGGGTACCAAGGGGCTGTATGGCGCTGTGTATTTGATCCCAGACTCGGATTTGCTCGTCCTTTGACTACTAGCATTGATCCAAAGCTGTTTATTAATCCTTTTTTACCGCCGCCGCCGCCGTTCTTAGAAGTCCGTTAATCAGTAGTTATTGACCAGCACAGAGAGCTTTCGCTCGAAAGGCCGCACGGACAATCAGAATAAAGCTTGGCAGGCCTAAGTGGGGTTTGTCACAACCACTAGAGAACTTACATCTTCTGAGACTGCTTATTCTGGCGGGTGTGGAGCAACATCACCACCGTACGGACGAATACGGCTGGAAGACTCAGTACTAGTTGCAACCGCTGTGGCTTATACCAAGGGCTTTTTCAGGGTTTCTAGTTTGCAATGGAGTACAGCTCCCCCCGGTCTACCCGTCTACCATTCGGGACCTTATCTCTATGCATTCGTCTGCATGCTAGTGCACCATTGAGCATCTATCAGCAACCAGCCCACGGATGCGGCTCTCTCCGTGGGAAAACGTATTAGTAAAATAAGTAAGAACTGAGCCAAGCCCAAAATAATCAGATGGATAAACAGTCCAGAGCAAAAGGAAGAGAAACCCGGATAAAACGGCAGCAGCATGCGTAACTTCCAGCATGCCCTGTACTTTGACTTGTCCGGGAGGTCACTCGGCCATACGAAATGCGTGGGGAAAGTACGTGTGCGGGGTGTAGTTGCAAACGTTTAGAAGGGCAGCTTCTTTTTTTGGCATTCGGAACTGCCTGTTACGAGCCGCATAGAACGATAGTGCTTTTTTTCAAAAGCACGCAGTTTTTCCCTTCTTTTCTCTTCATTTTCCTTCTTCCTTTTTCTTTCTTCCATCGCTATCTCTTTACCCCGTATTATGGCGACAAGTTATCACTATTTTTAAGAACTGCAGCTGTTCTACCATTCAGCTTCTTTTCCCTTCCCGTTTCTGCTATTAGAACTTCATCTCTCGACGTCGCCATACCCCCACCATTGCATACTCATATGCACGTATACATGGTTTGGCTTATGCTACAATCCTATTAACCTCCGGATCATATTGAGTCTTCTCGCGAAAGGTACGCCTACCAAAGCTTCCGCCTTGTCTATTTTGATGGCACAGTTATTTGGTGCTCTTTTCCCATGTCTTGGTTGTCTTTTTATCTGTTTCTGTCTCGACCGTACGTACCAGCTCGATTTGGGTCTGTCTTGGTCTAGGCAACCTAGCCCACCTCCATCTTCACCCATCCTTCACAGAAGTCATTTGTAGCATTGCTGCCCGTACATTCCGGTGTCAGAATTCAAGCTTTGTCGCAGCTTAGCCCGGTTAAAATTGCTTGCCTAATGCTATTCCAACTTCCGTGCTTTGGACTCATCGTTCGTTGCCCCCTCTTGGCTCCTCCCCTCTTTCCCTCTTCCTCCGTCTTTGCTCCTTGTCCCATCTTCTTCACCATCTCTCAAGTGCTGAAGTCATCGATTTGAGGATTTGCAAGCGCGCGCATGCATGCATACATACATACATACAAACACCCACAGTGCTCATATGTTTTGCCCAGCTGCTCTACTCCGGCGCCCCCCTCACGCATCTCCAAAACAAATACACACTTACACCGTAAATCCTATGAATACTTCCTGCTTCGTCCTTTTCCTTCGTTATTGCCCCGCACTCTTCTCTAACTTCCATATTTTCCACTTTCTTTCTTCAGTTAATCTCGACTTATTTCTCGTTGTGTTTTATCTCGACCTCAGTACCCAATTATCCGACACTTATTTATACCAAACACAATGGCGGCCTCTAATGCCACGATAATCGCGTCTATGCTGGCGAGCTCTCGGTATGGAACCGTCACTATTCCTCGACCACTAGATTATGTGGTTGATACTGTTACGAACATATCTGTTTGCACCACCATTTTCACCGCTATAGCTGTTTTGATTATATATGACCAAGGTTTGTTATAGTACAAGGACCTTGAAACTTTACTACACATATATCGCGTTGTTGCCTAACCTGTGTGCTGCTTTTCAGTCAGTTATGTTATCAAAAAGGGCACCATTGCCGGTCCGACATTCAAAATGCCCTTCATTGGCCCTTTCCTAGAGTCGGTAGACCCTAAATTCGACAAGTACCATGCCAAATGGCTCAGCGGCCCACTGAGCTGCGTCTCGGTATTCCATAAGTAATACTCCCAATGCCTTGGGGAATGAAGATATTGGGCCAACCCTGCCCCCATTTTTTACACACCTCATTTACTAACAGCGGCGGTATCGCAATCTTAGATTTGTCGTCATTGCTTCTACTCGTGATATGGCCCGTCGTGTTTTCAACTCCCCTTCTTATGTCAAGCCCTGTGTAGTTGACGTCGCTCACAAGCTACTCGGTCCTACAAACTGGGTCTTTTTGGATGGCCGCTCTCATGCCGAATACCGCAAGGGCCTTAACTGTCTCTTCACCCGGAAAGCCCTTGAATCATACCTGCCCAGTCAGGAAGACGCTTACAATATATACATGAAGAAGTTTGTTGACATTACCAGGAAGAACGGCGGAAAGCCCACATCTTTCATGTGTCACTTCCGTGAGATGATGTGCGTCGCCTCTTTACGTACATTTATTGGACAATATATCTCTGATGAGGCGTGTCAAGAAATATTTAACAACTACTACCTCATCACTGCTGCTCTGGAGTTGGTTAACTTCCCTATCATCATTCCTTACACCAAAGCTTGGTACGGGAAAAAGGCTGCAGACATGGTCTTATCCGAGTTCACCAACTGCGCTGCCAAGTCCAAATTACGCATGGCTGCTGGCGGCGAAGTAGCGTCGATTTTGGATGGCTGGGTTAAAAGTATCTTGGACTCAAACCGTTGGCGTGAAGCCGATGCTAATGGCGACACGGAGAGCCTGGAGAAACCTACGCCTCTCCTGCGGAACTTTACCGATTATGAAATTGCCCAAACTATTTTTACTTTTCTATTTGCTTCTCAGGATGCCACCACAAGCGCTGCCACCTGGCTCTTTCAAATCATGGCTCAACGGCCAGATATCCTTGATCGCGTTCGCGAAGAAAATATCACAATCCGCTCCGGTGATATCCATGCACCCTTGAACATGGACCAGCTTGAATCGTTGACTTACACACGCGCTGTTGTTCGGGAACTATTGCGCTACCGCCCTCCTGTTTTGATGGTCCCATATCTCGCCAAGAAACCGTTTCCAATTACCGACAACTACACTGTCCCCAAAGGTAAGTCTTCGACTTAGTCCTACATGCTGGAAAGAACGAAATATAAGAGCGATGAATCTGCCGGCAAGCCTGTGTATGTGTGCGCGTGCGTGTGCTTACTTTTCTTGTTTTTTTTAGGGGCGATGATAATTCCCACTACATACATGGCACTCCGTGATCCTGAGGTTTACGAAGACCCGGATACCTTCAACCCTGACCGCTATTACACAGGCGACGCTGAAGTTAAAGGTGCCAAAAACTACCTTGTGTTTGGAACTGGGCCACACTATTGTCTAGGCCAAATTTATGCTCAGCATAATTTGGCTCTGTTAATCGGCAAGGCGTCAATGGAGGTGGACTGGGTGCATCATGCCACCCCTCTTTCTGAAGAAATCAAGGTGTTTGCAACCATCTTTCCCGCTGTAAGTCACCCGCAGTCCTTTGTATAAATGAAAATCATGGCTGATGTTTATTTATTTGCCTTACCAGGATGACTGCCCTCTCACGTTTACCAAGAGAGCCTAGCTCCGATGCCAGTAATTCGTTTTAATTTTGCTTTCCCTCCAATGTCCCGAATCCTTTTCATGAACGGGATATATATTACGAGCACCAGGCCCTTTCGATACCCGGCTTCTTTAAAGCACCAGCCTTGAGGCATTTCATCTACATCATGTCTCTCGCCTCATGACTCCATGGGGCATCATTTTTCTGTGTTTATTTGGAGTATGGAAGCCAGCACAGGGCTATAAACAGTTCCAGCAACCTGCAGAGTGTACTTTTTTTTTCGAATTTTTCTTGTTTACTACTTGCTGCCCATCTTTGTCTTGATCTTGAGCGAATCGACAGTACTATGGCGATTCAAAATTAATTTTCCAATGATACCAGGCAGAAGCTACGCAAGCACAGTCTTGGGTGGGGAGGGGCTTTTCAGGAGTTCTGTTTGTTGTATTTGATTAATGATTGTCAGTTCCTTACTTTCGATATGCCTACTATTGGGGGACTCGAGTGTTTTGTGTATTTCATGGCCAAATATCCACAGTTTGTTTCTCTTCTATCGAGTACTGCGCAGTTTTTGTTGGAATGTGTTGTTTTTTGAGGGTTGCCTTGGCCTTGTAAAAGCTTAGCTTAGTAATGCATGGGTAAAAGACGGGAACCAAACTGGATCCAACCACTATCAGCTATATCGTGATCCACCAAACAACCGACCATAAAACCCACCACTTCTTTGGATTGCAAATAATTTCTTTTCCAAAACAAGTACAGTGCCATAGCCAGAATGTCCAGCCACAGGATTGCTTCGATCGTTAGCCCGCGTGCTGTGATCAGAGCTTCATCAACCTCGGTGGTGTCTCGCAGCTTTGCACCGAGCGCTCTACTGGCTAGATGCTATGCTAGTGTGCAGCCCCCAACACGCAGCTGGCAGACTCGCAGGGCCGCGGCAACTGAAGTTACATCTCTCAGGGCCTTTTCGTCTAGCACTTCGGCCACACAAGAGGAAGTAGAAGTGTTTGATTATGACAAGGTATAGCCAACCCAGGCAGACACCTCGCTGTTGTTGTTGTTATATTATTTTCGCTCTGGCATATCTGACTTGCTAACGACTCATGACGGGTAGATGAAGAAACTTGTTGCTGAGCAGCCGGAAGAGTATATAATCGTTGGTATGACCCTCTCACCAGGACCTGATCCGGTTATTCCCTCCGAACGCGGGGGCCCGGCAAACAGCTAATGTCTCCTTAATCCTCCGCTTAGATGCCCGCGAGCGCAATGAACTGGTCCAAACCGGGACCATACCTAGCGCAGTCAATATCCCCATCGCCTCATCGCCGGACAGCTTCCAAATCCATGATGAAGACTTTGAAGATCGGTTTGGCTTCGAGAGACCTGAGAAAGACAAGACCCTGCTGTTCTTCTGCAAGGCCGGCGTACGTAGCCATGCAGCGGCAAAGCTAGCACGTGATGCGGGCTGGAAAACAGCCGAGTACCCTGGGAGCTGGGTTGACTGGGTGGCCAAGGGCGGAGATATCACGCACTCGTTTAATTAGAAGGCATTATAGGGCAAAGCAGGAAGTCCAGTACAGATGTTTGAAATCAGGAGAAGGAAAAGCATAGTCATGTGGACTCCGAAGACGCAAAAGCAATAAAACAAAGAAACAAAATACAAATGATAGAGATGCCTGTTCTCTTGGCCATCATCCAAAACTACTAAGAGAGCCTGAAAAATACACAAGCACAACATGCTTGCGCCAAGCTCTATTCGCAATTGCTACCTTCAAACAGCAAACAGCGCGGGCTTATCGCCGTCTTCGGGAGAACCGTGCAGCGGGCTCTTGTGTGCAAAGAACAAGAACTTGATCGTCAAAGACAGCGCCATATGAAGCACGACTATAACAATGAGCATGACCTGGCTTGTCTTCCGATCCGTCGCAGCCAGCACAGGATACAGGTTGCGCACCAGAAACATAATAGACATGGCGCAACCAACACCGACAAAAGCCCAGTTCAGGATATCTATGGGGGACCAGCTAATGAGGGCTACGGGGATCCAAATAAGATTTCCGTAGCCGTACAACGCCCAGCACTCCAAAAGATTCGCAGATTCGCTACCAAAGTATCGCAAGGCTCCAAATAGAACAACGGGGACGAAAAGAGTATAGCCGTAGATGAGACCCGCGGCACCTAGAATCCGAAGAGGCAGTAATTAGCACAAAACATCCAGCACGGGTAGACAAAGAAGAGAGCTGGTGGCCACAACGTACCGCTGAGCAGCTTAAAGTTGTACACAAACTCATCGCCGTGATTAAGAGCTCTGTATTCGCTGATTGTACCGCCCAAGAATAGAATCAACACTACCGTGGTAGCAATCCAGAACGGCCCATACAAGTCGGGATTTCCCTCCAGCACATCAAGAAAGTTAGCACGAGGATACAGTGCGGCGAAGCACCGGTCCAGCACGGCCGAGGTATCAACATCGAAAAACTGCGCATAGAAGCCTATTGACCAAAGCATATGTTTCTGGCCTGACGAGGATGGCGCTGTAGCAGGAGGAGGCAGCAAACCGCCACCGGATGAGCCCTTGCGACGGCCGGAGGGCTCGTTGAAAGTCGAGTTGTGGAATTCGAGATCATCTTGAAGATCGGTACGGCCAAGATCTCCCTGTAGTGTAGAGCAAGGATGGAACCGAAATCAAAGCCAATTAGTATTTTAGCGTACGTTAGACCAAAGAAAGCTTCATCTTACATCGTCATCCACATCAACTACAGCATCATAACCAGAGCCAGACATTTTGGAAGCAAGGCCAGCTTGACAATAAACAAGGGATGTAAAAAAAGAGAGAAAAGCAGCAAAGCCAGGTTCACAGACGCAGCTGCGAAGTGAATAAGAACAAGAGAAAACGGGCTGCAAAGTGTTATTTGCCGGTAGAAATGAGGTTGTCTGAAAAGCAAGAAGCTCAAGCAAGCAGCCACATTGAAAGAGCGCCAAGTCGCGAAACGCAGCAGCCTCCCCCCGAGCTGTTGGTTTAGCCGAGCATTAGCCGTCGCCGAAGCAGACATAGTATAGTAGACTGGCGACCCAAATTGCTGAGCTTCCACAGCTGCTACCTGCATTGGCTATCCTCAGTTGGATTCAAGAGGCGGCGTAGGTTTTAATTTGTATAGCAATAGCACCTAGCTATCGCCATGACGGAGGGATGGTCCCGTCGTCCAGCCGCTCACATAATCCACAGGTTCCCCCATGCTCATCACTGACGCTTGTTCATTTATCGACCACACCGTCAATTCGTGATAGTCCAGTCACGTCATGTCACCATTGGATACATCCAGGAAAGCAAGTCGCTAAATTTTTTTTCTTCCGTTATGTTATCATAAAGGGCTAGACAAACATGAACAATTCTTGCGCCATATTGCCAGCCAAAATGCAGAATCCCTGACGCCACATTTCCTTTTTGACACACCCAGCTCGTTGCGCGCGTCGTCTATTTGAGCTTCTTCTTGGGGCGCAGCTGGTTGGTGTGGCCGCACTTCCGCTTGCGGCAGTTGGTGGCACGGGGGGGAAGACGGGCCTGCAGAGAACATTGTTTGGTTAGCATGGCCACTGTTGTAAGCCCACGTACCCGCTTACTATTCAAGCCGGGCCATAATGGCAAAGAGAAACAGAGCAAAAAAAGGGAACATACGTAGCACTTGCGGCAGATCATCTTGTCGCAGTTGAACTTGGAGGCCAGAGCCTTCAGCGAGGGCTCGATGATACCACCACGTAGACGCAGGACAAGATGAAGGGTGGACTCCTTCTGAATGTTGTAGTCGGACAGAGTGCGGCCATCCTCAAGCTGCTTGCCAGCAAAGATCAGGCGCTGCTGGTCCGGGGGAATGCCCTCCTTGTCCTGGATCTTGGACTTGACGTTGTCGATCGTGTCCGAAGACTCGACCTCCAGGGTAATGGTCTTACCCGTCAGGGTCTTGACGAAACTGTTCCGTTGTTAGCATCTTGGGTCGGCTGGCGATGGTGTGCAATATTTATAGGGCAATGATTCGGCGGGGTTTTTTCGGGGCGGTGGGTCGGGAAAGGGTGTCGTCGGATCAGGGGAATAGAGTCGGTGGTAATTATTCGCAAGTTCCAAAGTTCGAGATCCAAGCTGAACGGGTCTCGGGGGAGGGAGAATGAAAAGGCTTACATCTGCACTGTAAGTTAAATGCATGTTAGCGACAAATCTTCCTGTCAAGGACGTTGATATCACTTTGACAACCAATCGACCATCGGTAGCATACTGTATGCACTTACTCTTGCCGGTATTTAGTGACGGTACGATGCTCTCTCAACTGGAAGAAAGTAAAAGTTCAACACACAAGAGAATCATGCAATAAACCCAAGTGAGTGGGTTTCGACTAAGGTCGCAGGGCATTCTCAGGTGTGAATTCAAAAACCCTCTTTTCACGTGACCCACCAAAATTTCATCCATTTTGTAGGAGTCTTCGGAATTTCTTGTGCGCTTTTCTCCATCAATCAGATCCACTTTCAACGCTTTTACAGTGTAAATTACTTTCGTCAAAAAAGTGGATCCTTGTAAGTTTACTCGAAGGAACTTGGCTGCTTGATAGGCTGTGTTACACGTCGTTGTACCACAAGGTGACCGACCACAGATGATGGGGCCAAAAGTCCGTCACATCGGACATCAGGTACGCCCGCTTTGTGTCTCTAATAATGCATCATTGTTTCTTTCGCAGCCTTTCGGCGCTCTGTATCTGAGTCTCGGCCATATCCACGCCCTGTATCAAAGTTTGGATGTCAAGACCACTCTGTGTTGCTGCTTCCTGGTAGAACAGCCTTGCTTCTTCCGAAAGATCATTTTCTGTTCTGTCAGAAATAGAAAAGTATGGAACCTCGGTGTTTTGCCCACTGCTGCAGTATTCCAATGCCTCCGTTTGGATAGCAGTGAGATCCGGTGATTTACCACGGCTAATACCAGACTGCTTTCCATTCCGATACTTCTCTTCTATCGAAAATGGGAAGAAGTTCAAGAGTCTGTTTGTTCCATCTAGGGTAACGATTCAGAGTTAGCAGCGCGCAAAGCGTCCACATTAGGTAGTAGGTTGTCGAATTGTAGCCACGTACCATCAGCCTTGGAAAACATGAGTGCATGCTCAAGGAACCGCATTTCTGCTTCTTCGGACATCGACACAATGTCTTCGCCCGACAGACCACTATAGTCTAGCACTTCAGATTTGCCATCTCGATTCGACATCATATGTTTCGCCCAGACCGACCAATCTACAGTTGGAAGGTATTCAGGTTTGTTCTGTATCCCGCTTGTGCTATTAAATGGAAAAAAGTGCTTCACAACTGCAACAATCAAGGATATCAGTTGTACCTCGGGTTGGTCAATAAGCCTTATGCGTGATTTAGTGGTAGGCAAGTTGTAGGTGATCTGCAGAAATGCCGTGAATTGCTTGACAATAGCAACAGTTTCAACTATATTCTAGTCAGGACATCGTAACACCAAGGCAATGTCTTTGAAGGAGGTTACTAACCGGGAAGTCCTAGGCTTCTTGTATAGTCCAATGCGCACGAGTAGTAACTGATAGGCGGGAACTTGAGTGAATAGTTGACATCATACGACAGCCTGAGTTTAAGAACTGTGGCATGTAAATCATTGCCTCGTATGGGCACTCGTATAGGAAACTTGAGCATTCTAGGATATGGCTGAGGCAAACGTTCCGTCAGGTTCTTAGGGATGATTTCGTACTATATAGTACGTGATTAGCAAAGTGGAAGACGTAGGCAGCGTCAGTGTCAGCATCAAGCTCGGCACTCACCGCATGGATATATGGCAACCTATTAGTTTTTGCCCATAGGAAAATATCCCCAATTTTCGTTGGTATCCGCAGTAGCAAGCAGCCAAGGTAGCATAGTCCCAGGGTTTCCATGAGTAATGGCACCGGCCATTTCTGATCAGGGCCAGCCGACCAAGATAATGCTCTTACAGATGGACCCAACTCGAAGTCCTCATTCAGTGGTGCTGGCTGCGAGCTTGAAAACAAAACATCTTCTCTTTCAGTATCTGTCGTCATCTCAGCCAGAGGGCAGCCCCTTATTCTGAGGTCCCAAAGATCCTGGACAATACCTTCCAGCTCAGGCTTGTGGTGCTGTTGCGTGACAAGCCATAGCACTTGGTTTCGCAGCAGATATTGTAGACACTCAAGATAAAGATCACGGCCTCTAGCCCCTGTTAATCGCTTCTTCTCGCTCTCCTTAATTTCTTTCTCTTTTCTGGTCGTGTGATGACCGGTGAAGCCTGCCAAGCCAGTTTCATCCGCTGCGAACTCAATGTATCCCTCAATCTGATGTCCGTTCTGGCAGTATCTAAGGCCGCTCTCTTGATACCATCGCTTGGCCCTGCATCTTGAGCACCTCTCGCTCCCCTTAGGGAAGCGGTGCAGCTCACGATTATCATGTTCCATATCAGCCTAGAACTCAGTGTTGAAGAGGAAAGAAAAGAAAAGAAGCGAAAAGAAAAAGGGGCCGCGGGCTGCCCTGCCAGGATACGATGGCGTTTTATCCAATACACCCAAATTGCAGAGGTAAAAACAGGGAAGAGACCTGGGCTATGCGTAAGATAAGAAAGCATCAGGGGGAATAAATCAAGAACATCAAGGGAGATGATTCCCTCCACGCTGTGAAATTGACTGCATTGTCCAAGAGTAATTTTTAGTATGTGTCTTAGGGTCTTAGGGTTTCGAGGACTCCTTTTCTGTCACATATATGATTGATGATGCGCAGAGCGACAGTAGCAGGTCCTTTTAGTTTCGGTTAACGTGTTTCGGGAAAAAGTGACAGTAGTACCGCTCTTTATTAGAAAGTAACAGGTCCTTGTCAATTATTGTGCCATGCAGATTATGTAGGTTGATTTCGAGGTTGACAGGCAGCCAGCCAGCCATAGGGGATGGATGCATCATATCCCAATGAAGTAGCTCAACACAGTATCAAGTGTGAACGCATCCCGGCTCAGATCAGTTTCGGGGTAAACAAAAAAAAAGGACAATAGGAAAGCTCATCCTTTGAGTCACCAATAGCAGACTTGTCTTATGTCGGTCGTTTAGATCCTGAATAGGAGAGTGTGTGCTCAGCCAGCCTGTCTGGCTCCAAATAGACTTCGTATGTGGCCATCATCCCATGGTGGCCATCTCAGCCAATATAGTTACCGTTTCCCATCAAGCACAATCTAGTTTGACTTGCCAGCACCAAATAAACGACAAGCGGCTTGGATTGGAATTTATAGAAAGCCCCGTCCCCACGGATAGCATAGCGTACGGCAAGAGTCACGCTTCGCTGCCTATCTGGCAAAGCAGACCAACACCTCATGGCACTTGGCACCACCGCCCCCCATTCCACGAAAGAAAGCGCTAGTAAGGTTTAATGCTTCACGGCAAGACAAATTATGATAACAAGACAACATAACATGCTGGTAGATCCAAGATTTGTAATTTTGATTTTTTTTCTTTACGTGAAATAAGATGCTTAAAGAGTGCCACGGGGGGCCTCCTTAACATCAATGGCACACTCCTCATTCACGGCCTTCTGGATAACGACAACTGTAGCGAGACAATTAATAATCAAAATCATTTAGCAAAGATGTAGGCGGGGGATTCAACTTACTGATATCCTTCTCCTCCTCCCACATAGCCATGATCTTTGTGCCAACCTCAGTATCGGGGACCTTGAGATCATCCTTGGAACCACCAGCGTCGTCAATCAGACCCATGTAGCCATCGTCATCGATGTTAACCTATGTCGATCCGTTAGAATACACACCATTCAATCGACACATACCGAGCTCCATTCTTCTGGGCTCATTTCGAGTCTTACCAGCTGCCATTCACTGCGCTTGACGTTGGGAACCTCCATGTTGTGAGTCGAGGGGCACAGCTCCTCAAGCTTCTTGCCAGTGAAGATGTCAATGGCGACCAAGTGGACTTTGGCGTGGCCGTGCTTGCCAGTCTTGGAGGTCGACATGTCCACAATCTTGCAGGGGCGCTGCTTTATCATAACGTAACCGTTCTTGCGGAGCGCAGAGCACTGCATAGGGAAGGTTTCCGAAGCGCCGGCATCGGTCGCATGGAACTGGGTATCATGCTAATAAGCAAAGGGCATGTCAGCGGCTAGATGGCTTGGTAAAAAATCGTTTATAGATATATATATCATGTGTCGAGTGTGCACGTGTCAAGCGGCGCGAAAATGCACATTGAACATTTCAGTATTCAAGCCCCAAGGGCTTTTCCGATGGCTCCCGCTGAATAGCATGATTCGACACACTGCTTCGCCTTTCGAACGGATATCAAATGAAAATTTATAATTGACAAGGCGTGTGTGGCTCGTTGTAACCAGATCCCTCTTCTTCACCAACACCCAAAGAGGTGTTTCAATGGAAATGGAGCACAAGATCATGTATCTGAGCAACGATCTTGTGGTCGATATGCGGGGTGGGCATCGATGGAGGGCAAAACAGGACAAGGTGGCGAGTCGACAATCAAATAACGATAATTAAAGGCAGAAAAAGACATTTACTATCTCGGGTTCAGAGTAGAGTATCAACTTACATCAGTGACTTCAGACATGGTGAATGTTAGGTGATTGAATCTTGGTAGTGAAAGGAGAGGAAAAGAAAGACAAGATGAAGTTGAGGAAATTTTTGCTTATAAAGAAGCGCGGGGTACTTGTGAGGAGGAAAATTTTACAGTGCACACAGTGCACAGATGTACTACGTAGTTAGCTCTAAATGTAGAGGGGCAAAATTTTTGTTTTCTTGAAGGGGCGCTGGCTCCTCTCGGCACCCTTAGTTGAAACCTGGCGAGCAAGGCTATGAGGTGAACTAAAGCCAACGTCTATCACAGCATTCTCAAAAGATGAAAAGAAAGAGAAAATGGCACGTTGGCTAGCCATGCAACACTGTGTGGCTGCACTTCTTTTGAGGACGAAAACCACACCGCCCAAGCCTATACTAGCATACATGACGAGATGATACGGCTTTGAAGAAATCCTGTTGCTGCAGATGGCGCTAAGTTGGAAGACGAAGCCAAGCCCTCAACTCGTTCTTATCCTGGGTAGCCAGTGGCCTATGCCCTAAAGCCAAATAGATGCTCCTACGCGTTTTTGCATCCATACCATCGCGAAGAGGAGAAGGTAGGAACATGCCCAATGTGGAGTAATACAGTGAACAGACAGTACAAGATATCAGAGCGAGTGCGTTTCATGCAGCAAACACTGTCCTACAAGCACCTGTGTGGCTTTATGCAGCATGTTATGCCCTGCATGTTGTCATTAGAAATAAAGCACATAATGCATTTGCTTGCACATGTAGTACCTGGAAAAGCTCCCAGGATTGTCACAACGATATCGCAAATATACTATGGGTGTGGCATTGAGGACGGTATCGTGGGCAGATGCGACGAATTAGATGGTGAGCAAGCCCGAGAATGTCTGCCGAAATCAGGACTTGTTCTAGTGTGGAGTTTTGACTCAAGCCGGAATAATTCCGGATAAAGGCATGATATAGAGCGTCTCGAATCTGAACAGCAAACAACATGCCTCATTTCACGGCACGTCAAGTTCACGTGACACGTACGGGTTCTCCAAGGCTGATTTTTATCAGCCATCTTCTGCTGTACTCAAGTCATAAATCGTTAGGGTTATGAGATTAGTCAGCCAAATCCTGGAAATTTATTGGGCTGTTGGCCAGACGGACAGAGTGTAAGCTCCAAGCATGTGCTACCACCTAAATAGTGACCACTTGGGCGTTGTGACTGAAGAAAACCAGCCTCTCCGCGACTTTGAATGCCGTGCAGTGCACTCTTCGTTACCCTTGATTCGTTGCGTTTATATGAACCATGTGGCTTGACCGCTTGGCCGTCCAGGCTCATCAATCGACATCTTCCCTTCCCCCATCCCGACCGCATAGCAGCAATAGCAGTATCAACAATAACAGCAACAATGCCGCAGTGCGCCGAACACCAGGTAATCTCAGTCCATATGTTACATCGCAAAGGACAGCAGCAGGCTCTGCTCAACCGCCCCGAGGCTCGTCATTGACGCTGGCTACAAACAAATCGACGACATCGCTTTTGTCCGCCGCGCGCAAGCAAAGTGGAAACTCCTCTCGACACCCATCGCCAGGGGCTCCTGACCCAGAAGCCCTCTTACAACAACTAATAGAAGTAGGGAAGGAGGCCTCGGATATAGATGCTGTGCCCGCACACGCAATAGTCGACGAGGATCTCGCCCTAGACTTCGACTTTTCGGGTCTGTCGCTTTCTGAATTCGCAAGATCAAAGATACCTTCCAAGTCTCAAGACAGCGACATGGCTCGCGAATGTAAGCTTCCACTTGCGTGTTTCTGCTGTTCACATACATTGGCGTAGAAGTTAGTGTTGTTCTAATAGATGCCTTGCATTTTCCATAGATGACGCGGAAAAGAAGCGGCTCGACCAGTTGCACGGCGGTATTATTGACTGCGATGCGATTCTTGACTCTGTTGAAACCAACCTCGAAAACTTTAGAAGCGACTTAGAGTTTGTTTCCACGGACATCGAAACCTTGCAAGCTCGTTCGATGGCCTTGAATGTCCGGCTAGAGAACCGCAAGACTGTAGAACGAGCGCTCGGCCCTGTTGTTGAAGACTTGAGCATTGCGCCTACAGTCGTGTCAAAGATTTCCGATGGGTCTTTTGACGAGGCGTGGATCAAGGCACTTCATGAGGTAGACCGTAGAGCTATAGCTTACAAGAAAGAACCTCATAGACAAGGGAAGGCTTGGGAGGAGCTTGGCCCCTTGCTGGAAAAGCTGGTCGACAAGGTATGTGATATGGATGAGCCATTTCTTGAGTCTTGCGCCGCTAGGCTGTCCACTTGATTCGGGCGGTTCATGTCCTGGTGATGGGCATTGAGAGTGCTGACTTTCCTCTGTAATGCATCTAGGCTATTGAGCGTATTCGAGATTATATGGTTGCACAAATTAAAGCCTTGCGATCGCCAAACATCAACGCTCAAATACTGCAGCAGCAAAACTTTATCAAGTTCAAAGCTGCCTTTGCGTTTCTTTACAAGCACAATTCCAAGCTGGGCGATGAAATTTGCCTGGCGTATATGAACACAATCCGATGGTACTATCTACATCATTTCACGAGATATCAAAAGTCGTTAGAAAAGCTCAAGATTCATGTGTTTGACAAGCATGATGCACTGGGCGCCGAAGACCCTTCTAGAAAGTCATCTATACTCTCTGTCCCGTCTATGCGACAACAGAATCCTCCACACGACACCTTCAATATTGGCCGCCGAGTCGATCTTCTGAAGACAAATAATCAAACGGCTCTTCCGTCGTATCTTGCGGAAGACACACAGAGCTACCAGTACTTGGAGGTTCCTTTCCGAAATTTCAATCTTGCGTTGGTTGATAACACCACGGCCGAGTATACTTTTCTGTCGTCATTCTTTTCTCCCCCAATGTCTTTGAGCACGGTACAAAAGCACTTTAACTACATATTCGAGCCAACGTTTACGCTGGGGGAAAACACTGCGCGCGCGCTCACAGCAGACACTTATGATGCTCTTGGTGTACTCTTGTCAATCCGTTTAACACAACACTTTGCCTTTGAACTCCAGAGACGACGAGTGCCGGCTCTGGACGCATACATCAATAATATAAACATGCTGCTATGGCCTCGTCTACAAAAAGTGATGGACTTCCACTCTGACTCTGTCCATAGCTTGACGGCAACTCTTCCATCCAAGGCTTCGAGCTCTAGCATGTCGTTCGCTCCGCATATGGTTACGCAGCGCTTTGGACAGATCCTCCATGGTATCCTGGAACTGAGCTCAGAGGCCGCAGATAATGAACCTGTGGTGACAAGTTTGGGTCGACTGCGAATGGAGGTTGAGTCGTTTTTGTCAAAGTATGCACAGGTGCAAAGCGGCGGGGATCAACGAAAACGATCAAGATTCTTGTACAACAACTTTTCGCTGATTGCAACAATTATTGCAGATACGGCGGGGAAACTCGCAAAGGAACAGGAGAGTCATTATGAAAGCCTAAAGGCTCAGTTCCAGGAAAGTATATAGGAAGTTTCTGCGCGGCGTATTCACAACACGTCTTGCTCCTGCATAACGCCCTTTTGGAGATATAGAAGAAGAAGCCTGCATGAATGCATAATAGTCAACCAGGGCTTCGGCTTGCTATGTACATAGAAAGATAGGAGATGTCTCGTTATGTGAAATGTAACTAAGAATGTTTAGGATATTCACCACGGCACTATTGACGGTTCAACGGTAAAATAGTACTCGTGATATAAAGGGAGGCAGACTGTTGAGCAGGGAGGGATTCTTCCTGAGGTAGATGGCGAGAATTCCAACTGCAACAGCGGCGCAGACAGCTCTCGCCGGTTGGCGGTATTTCCATAGTGCTTTGGTGGTTCGTTCGTACAGGTCTTGCCATTCAAGCTCCGACGTCTGTTTCTTGAAATTCCTCGCAGCATCTTCCATGCTTTCGCAATTTTCCAAGGGCGAGTAAGTCTTCAAGCAGCTGTATGCTGAAATTCTCTTCCACGCTGGGAGCGACCTGGGAGGGTACTTTTCCATCAATGCCACAGCTCCTGAGATCAGCCCCTCTACATCCAGTGGCTGTGGTACCTGGGACAGCACGGCGTGTAGCACATCCTGTTCGTCATTGGGTATGTCTAGGAGAACCTCCCGACGCGACAAAATGATGTACGCAAACACATAGACACTGAATGCCGGCTCAGCAGCAAGCATAGCATCGAACAGCCGGGCAATGTCGCCATAACGCTCGATATTGTGGGCGTACATGGTCAGTGTTCCGGCGAGAGCGTAAAACGGGTCAACGACGCCGGATAGATGACGGCGCAAGGGCGCATCGGCGGCTGCTAGGATATCGGGAATGAGATGTAGCTGGAATACGGTCGGTCGCAGCGAACTGAGCATGAAGTCGCGGATGCGTAGTAGTGAGAGGCGGCTAACAGCACGGGCGCGGGCATGGCGGTATGGGAACACAAGCACGAAAACTTGGCAGATGTCGTGATATCCCTGGAAGTAGTGTAAATACGGGTGGCGACGCAGCACTTCAAGCATTAGATCAGAAAGCTCTTGCTTGAATGCTGAAAGCTCGGTCTCGGTCTTGTCTGTATGGTCTGATGTTTAGTAGCTGGTATGCGGGAAGACAAAAGAAGAGGGTGGTATGGGCACGAACCGCTGGGATAATACACAAAGGACCTGTTGACATCAAGCTGCACTTGGTTTTCATCGTGGTGAGGCTCAAGGTCTTTCCAGGACGAGTCCGGTGGGTGCTCTTTTGCATCCTCTGCTACGTCGTCGCCTAGGAGTAGAGGCCCTATTGTTAAACGGCACAAGCAGAAGGCGAGAACACATTAGGCAAATGAGCGATTTGGTACTAGTCGGACGGTGGTGAGAGGTCAAGCTTACATGCAGACTGACGCAAGTGGTCCTTGAGAAATCCGCCTTTGGAGAGTGCACATCTTCGTAGCGTTGGAAGATCGCGAGCGTTGCAGGCTTCCTGGATCTCCATGGTTTTTGAACGGAGATATCCAGAATCGTCATCAGAGGTAAATGAGTCTTTTCGGTCTATGCTAGTATGGCAGCCATCCTCACGCTTCGTCCCCTCGGCGAGTTCGTCACCAACAGTGCCCATCTTGAACGAGGACCAGTGACGTAATAGGCCGACGTTTGGCGGTCTTGTTCCTCAGAGGGTGAGAAGTGTCGGGGCCTTGAAAATTATGGAATGGCGTATCTTGGAGAGGAAGAAGCTGCGGCCTTGGTATTTGCACGCAGACAACCTAGTATGACAGTCGTATTGGGAGACAGGTGGGTAGTTTACGTTGCGCAATAAGCCAGGCCATCGTCGCGCAGCCGCCACTCACCAAGCGGCCAAGTACACACAGCTCCAGCCCAAAGTTTGTATTAATAAGCTAGGGCGCCCCATAATATGACGCCACACGATGCACGGATAGTGTGGCGTTAATGATTTCACGAAAAGCTCTTTATTTTTTGTTCTGCCCGAACCGCAAGGCCTACTGTTTCCGAAACAGGCTCCCGCGAGTGGGAGTCTACCAGACTATAGCTATGGGGACGACTGTATATACTGGAGCGGCTAGGGGGAAAGAGGAGATACAGGAGCAAATGGACGAGTCAAGGGTGCCAGATGACGCTTGGAGTTGTGTTTATACTTTCATGCTAGTGTTGTTCTGTTCCCGCTGTTGAACTATTGGCAGTCATTGTGCCCGGGAAGTGCCGTTCCCCATGTGGACAATGCACATATGCCTAAAGGGCGGTGAGAAAGTAAAACAGAAGCATAAAAAAGCGTCTCACGGCTGTTGTTTGTTTCTTTTTTTTTCCTTTTCCTTTTCTCCTTATTTCTCAAGGGGCAGAATCGGCGTTGAGGGGTTTTGTTGTTGGGTTTTCGTAAGATCAAAGCTTGGGCTGTTTTGTGCCTGTTTCCCTTCATCCAAGGTGGGGGGAAACGCCCTACCTGAACAAAAACGACCAACAGCTCCATAACCATGCATCAAATCCAAGCAATCCGAGGAAATGCTGGCTGGACACCCTCAAAGAGGAAGGCCTGCAGCGATCCAAGCACGGTTTAGCCGCTCCTCGCAAGGCCTTCCGCAATGGGTATGGCGGGGAAGAAGGGCTTTTTCTTTTTGTTCTTTAGTGGTTTTGGCCTTGAGAGAGGAATTTGTCTTGTTCATCCTAGCAATCCTGGGTTGGTGGGCACCTTGATCCATCTAGTCCCGGGCGTTTAGGCAGAGCTTAAAATGGTTTCTTGCCTTCTGTTCTCTCAGGACACAGCAAGCTGGCGAAGCGCTAGCTTGGCTTGCAGGATTGACTTAGGATTGAACAGCGTCTCGCCGGCTGTAGGCTGAGCGTTGCCTTGTCTTCCGTCCCAGTATAGTCGATGGGACTGAAAAGCAGCGGCCATGATCTTTTCCTCCGCCTATCTATCTGTTCAGTTTCGTCCATCGAAGTTTTCAGGCTAGTTGCACAAAAGTTCCAGTCGCAGGCTCTAAAAAGACACCCCGAGCCCCCTCCGTACCTTACTCTGCACATCAGCTTGGGTACCGGTACGGTAGTTGTGCAAGTTTCGATGGACTAGCTTAGCTTGATTACCAACTCAATACCTTTCACGGATCTTCGACAGATAGCTGGTCATCCTTGTAGTTGGAGAGAACGAGAACGATATGCGCAAACAGATCCCTCGCCTGAGGGATGAGTGTACGTGAAATTGGAGGCTGAAGTCCTGATCCGGAGAGATTTCCGCTAGCATATGCCTAACCACCCAGTGCCGGATGCCCCCAGCGCGAAATGCGAAATCACGAGAGGATGCGGATATCGAGAGGCTTAGCCATGTTGTGGGTGCTGGACTGCGGCGAGCTCTAGCAATGACTGTAGGTCGAAGCTGGTGCATGGCCCGTTGCATAAACTCTCTCGTGCCGTTCTATCTTTATTTAAACTCAGACAGTCGCCTTATGGCGTACAGAGAGACAGCAACTAGCGGCAAGATGGGATTAGCTCTTTCGTCACGCATGCTATTTGTGTACAGGCTGTCTCATAAGTAACGCCTAAAAAGCTTGACAAACAAGTGCTAAATCAGATGCGGAGAACCTAACACGGCCTGGCCTGCACAAGCTTGGGGGGTCTAGTAGGCGCTCACTGGGACTGGGTGCTAGGCTATATAGATAAGCACTTGCCCTGGCTAAGGTTATGTGTGGTGTATTATAGTAGGCATATTTGCACAATCTCCTTGCCCCGAGAGCACCGACAAGGACAACTGGAAAATAAACAATGGCTAGCGGGACAGCGCCCCTTGGCCTCGCAGGACCATGTAATAGAAGACTATCTTGCAGAGACGCGAGGCAAAGCGAGACAAAGCGAGAATCGCCATCTGTAGGCCTGCCTCACCAGTGCTGTTAGGCTAGACGAGGGACTAGGGAAGCTGTAGCTTCAGGGCTGGCGTAGTTCTCGCACGTAGCAGCCCTAGCCGCTGAAACGTCCAAGCCTACGGGACTGGCCAAGCCTACTGGGAGAGTAGCTACGTAGTATTCCAGCGTGCTGTGCGTAAGTGAGTGACTGAGTGCGTGGGAGTAATAGTAAGGAGTGTATTGACCATGCTAGCCCAGCAAGAATTTGCACATTCCGACTCCCCCTACCATCTAATTCCTTGGCCTGGCCTGCACTGTACAGAGGCTACTCACTGCCGGTGCCTTGGCCACACCTTCTTGCCTAGCCTAAGAAATACACCTACTTTGAATCAAGCTGTGGCTTGGGTGCTAAAGCAAAGATATAATTGCTAGTTACTGGACTATGACGCCCTCTAATATCCTAAAGACAGCCTCTTCAGCGGCGGGTGGAGGGCTGAGCGGACGTGACAGAGGGGCCTCTCCAAGCTAGAGTAAATGTCCAGCCAGGCTCCTTCCCCTAGTTACGGGCCAGCACGAAGGGGTGGGTGTTTGTAGGCCACTAGGAGATGGTCATTTGTAACAACAGTGCACCACTCAGCTTTCTTTCCAAAAAGACCACTGGGGCTTTTCGCCTACCCCCTTAAGCATGCAGCGGATATGCGTTCCACTCTCCGTTCTTTCGCACTCTCATTTTCTTTTGCAAATATAATCCCTCGCTTGGCTTGCCAACTACGCCCGGAGCCTTTTTCCACCAGGGTAATTAAAAACTCGGAGATGTGAGTGTTAATAGAGCTCAAGGGCCTGCTCAGTAATGTGGATGATGGGCTGTCTCGGCTAGAGTGTGAGTATCACGCAATTTCGTATCGTCTGAGTATAGATCAGGGGCCACTTCCAAGCTCGCAGCCGCTAAAACCAAAGAGCTGTAGCAAGAGGGTAGCTAGAGGGTAGATCAGGGAATCAGTAGCTCTGGAGATTGAGTCCTTGTTCATGAGCACTAATCACTATAATACAGGCGGGCAAGAGCGCTGCAAACTCAGAGTTCTTTATAGCATGGCCTTTTGATAAGGGACTTGTTGAAGATACAGAGGGTCCAGTGGCTTCCATTTTGATGGGGGAGAAGGCGCTGGATGGGGTCTCCCGTTGGCGCAAAAGACTACGAGTGCTTTTTAGGAGGCCTAGTTGGTGCCGCTGCAACGTCCTCTCGCCTGCCCTTGCGGAAGAGTTAGCCCTAGTTAGTGTGCGTATCTTTGTGGGAAACAAGGGAGAGAGGGTATGGTGACCTCCGCAAGGAGAAGTTTCCTCAGGGTCGAAACATTCTTGCCCGCCTCAACTGTTTTGTGCGCGCCCGCGCCACGCCTTCTTGACAAAAACGCACAAGTGTCCTCCATAACCTTTACCCTAATCGCTACGGGAGACTTACAGCATGTAGTTTTCCCAGAATGATTCAAATCGTGCCTTATACTGAGCCCATGATTTTCCCGGTCGCTCCACATAGGCGCTCAAGACATCACTGCTTTTGGCAGCATGCTGGATTGAGACAGCAGCTTGAAGCAGAGGACCCTGAGCAGATATCAAAATAGGCCAAGAGTAATGCCATCCACGCACCAACTCAGCGAATAACTACACGAGTGATGGCCAAGCTTTTGAGCCTGCTTGAAATCAAATGCTGGCTGGCTTCAACTATCATAATTCCTTGTCAGATAAGTCCCAACTCGAAGTAAACAGGGAGTTGGTGAATTATTGATGGTAGCTGGTTACATTGTAATGCCATACACAAGTCACGTCAGACAGGCGCTATTGCTTGGTTTAAACCTTTTGCGAGGTTAGTTACGTTGGACGAAGAAGGACAAGACCGAGAAGATCTGTCATTTTTGTGAGGGTGCTGTTATCAGCTCATGCAAATATTAGGCAGCTTTGCAGGCGGGGTTGAGCGAGAGACACAAAAAAGGCTGCCTATCGTTTAAGATTGGGTGCTTGCATTGAGGAAAGACGAGGCTAAGTATTACCGTCGACATATTCCACATCATGTATGTCTCCTCAGCTTTAGGAGCAGGTGAATAGTCCGCCTAAGTGGAAAATCAAAGGTTGAGTTTGATTAAGGCCCAAGACGACGAAGAGCTGGCTCCAAGCCTACTCGCCCAAATGCATACGCATCTACGTATGTGTATGTACGGGTGTGCATGTGCATACAGGTGCATGGTAAGCGCATAATGCCATGGCTGGGGACAGCAAGTCTGGGCCTTCAACCATGCAGAAAGGCCACACGGACGGATGGGTAGTACTTTGTGTACGCTCTTGCATGCGTCTGCGCGTTTGCTCATTTGCGAACGAAATTGAAAGAGAAAAAAACCCCAGAAAGAAAACAGCAACAGCAACAATAAAGAACAAACAGAAAACAGAAAACAACGTAAACTATGCTTGTATTGATACCCTCTGCTGTTACCACTGCTATTAGAAATAAACTTGGTCCGCACGTACTGGGACAGTTGCGAGTAAGACAAGAGATTAGGATGGTTGCACTAAGCTCAACCAAATTTTAGGACTAAAGTGGAGACAGGCTACAATAACCGTAGGGATGCTTAGTGGTGAGGTTGGTTGACCTGAAATTCCGGTAGGGATAAAGTCTGAGAGGGGGGAGAAAAAAAGAAAGAGAAAAGGGACAAAAGGGTAGTAACGTAAGGGAAGGATGGGAAAGACAAGAAACCCGCGATGTACACTGTCGCATCATAGAGCGTTGAAAAGAGAAAGAGAAAAACGAGACAGAGAAGTTGCCATGTGTCAAATAGCAACTACCTATCGTCCACTGCTTGAGTCTGAAGAAAATATTTTTCTTGCTTGTTGCCCAGATAGCGCACACGACACATGGGTATTTGCTCCTGGGCCAGCAACCAAAGATTGACCCACCCACTAACCCAGGTCACAATAGCCGACCACCAAGACAAGCACACCTCCCTTCCTTCACTTTGTTTTTTGCTTCTGCTCTTCCTTGTCACGCTAAGCCCCTTCTCCCCACCCTCACCTAGCATTTGTTGTGGCCCAAGCTTTTTTCTCGCTGCCTTCCTGTCCTTGTTAGCGCTTTCCTCCACCATTGGCCCGCGAGGAGCGGGGTCAAAAAGTGACTGATCAAATAACGACCTTTTTGGCTTAGGCTCAAAAATGGCTTTAGACCTTTGATCTCTACGCTTTTTGCTCAAGTTTCACAACCACTTTTATTTTCTTGACTTCGGATCACGCCCAGCTTGATAATACCACTTGTGTGAACTCGTCTGTTTCTAACATCAACCTCGGTCTTATTCCAGCGACTCCCATTAGTAAATCCCGCTTTGAAACCTCAAGGGTAAGAAAACGAAAGCAATCACCTACGCAAACTCCTACAGGAAGAGCACCGTCTTTATCGAAATTCCCTCCAGGAACGCCGTTCGTTATGCCCTATCAACTTGCCAGCACTGGTATCTGCACATATCCCAAAAGTCCTCACCAGCTAAGGGATATATACAGTTAACTACTGCAGCTACTTTGCTCTACGCAGCATCTGTCAAGTGACCGACTGACTGACGGCTATGTGTTCTTCTGGCGTCGTCGTTTGTCGTCGTTTTCCTCCGCCATCACTACACAGCCTACTGCAACCCCATTTCCTTTTTTCATCTCCCCCCCCCGCTGCGTCTCAACTGCAATCAAGCGGTTGCTACAGCAGTTTGATGAAGCATAACAACACGGCAGCTCCAAGCTTGGCCTGCCTCTGGCTAGATCATGTGGCACTATGCACTTCCCTCCTTTGCAAAACCCCTTTCTCCTTCCACTAATCATATCAGAACTTGATTGCTTATTACTGTACTCTTAGCACTTCATAGTTGTGCGGTGTGGTACTGATAAAATACTGGGTTCTTGGTCTCAGGGCTGCTGCTTTGTTTCTCTTTACATACATAGATTCGGGTCTTCAAGCTACTCTTAGTCTCACTTTACTGTTAGTACACTAGTAATGAGCCCTGAGCGTACAAACTGGAGGGTCTGTTCCACTTGGCCCAAGGTTGCTTACTAGGAATGATCCGTGAGAAGTAAGTGACACCCCCCCCCAGTTTGGTGCTGTGCGGGGATTTGTACTCGGCTTGCGAGAACCCTCATCTGACCTATGCATGTCGCTGAGACTTTGCTTTGCACCTCAGCTTGAACTGGAAACCCAAGTTGAAAGATAGGGGGGCTTGCCAAGTCAGCAGGCTTATCGGTATTGTGTGCTTAGCAGTGAGCCTTCCTCTAGTGAGACAAGCCGTGAGGCACGTTGCTTGCTCAGCCAGCTGCCGTTCCAATACTATATATGTATGTATCTGCACATATACATGCAGCCAGCGAAGCAAGCACATTGGCATATACCTTCCATCAGGGTGATGTTATTCCAATGGGTATTACGCCATGATTCGCGTGGCTGTGAGGCGAGATTGGAGGATGAAAATAATACCTGCGAAGAAGTTGTAGGCGGCACAGCTCCTTCGTACGATGTATAGCACAGAATGGACAAGTGTACATCTGCTACTATTCCCTTAATATAGGTACCCCTACTTTCCTCTGGCCTTGCCGACTTTATTGGCTCCTAGGAGGAACCAACCCCCCTCCATATGTTCCTATTCGGCCGCTACCATTACTACCTCAAATTCCTTTGCACTTGAATCCACATCTTGCCAATCAGGCTATGTATGGCCACTACTGCGTACTTCAGTGGCCGGCTCAGTTGCTTGTTGGTAAACTATTGCTTGTCATTTAGGGTGCTGTTATAATTACCCACTACGCCACAGCTCACACCACAACCCATATCCAACACTACATGCCATCTACAACATCATGCTGCGTGGCGGCCTCGTATGCTGTGTCTGACTAAAACTGTCCCTGGTAGTACCCACATGCTGCTCGCTTTCACGCCGTCCTTTTCTACAAATACCGCTCTCTGCTCTCTGCTCTCTGCTCTCTATCTTCTTCCTTTTTCTTTTTTTCCTGTCATTCTTCACTCGAATTACTTGGTTTGCTCCGTCCTCCTCCTCCCCTCTATAATTGTTTATTTGACTTTCAAACATTCTTTATATCTTTGACTCGGTCTATTTGCTTCTTTTCTTGGTATATTTTCCCACGCTCCTCGTACGCTTTCCTGGTGCCCTTCATATTGAAATTTGCCTTCTTTCTTTCCTCTCTCCCTTGCTTTTTTTCTTTTCTGATCTGTGGCCCCCTCTCCCCTCTCCCCTCTCCCCTCTCCCCTCTTCCTGTTCTTCCTGTTCTTCCCGACACCCCTCTTGTATTTGTGCTCTTTATCAAGATTCAAGTTCCTGGACAAGTTGTCCACTCTGGATTGAAACCTTACAACCTCGTGCTTTTTCGCCTTTAACATTCGAACCCTTTGACTTGCTCCGAGGACTCTTCATGCTCAAGCTACGGTCCCATCTATTGGCTTTGTCATGCCGGGGCCTTGTCTTTAGAGCTCTAGCATTTTATGTTTTGCATTTTTAGAAGCTCCATATCTATTTTGCCCAACTCCATTGCCGCAGCTCCCCTATCCTAGCTCCCCCTTTGTGGTCCCATGTACTAACTATAGCAACAGTCCAACAGTATATAACCAAGATACCCCATTCTCCATTTAGCGGAGAAAGCTCAAACTTCCAGTATCCACAAAGCCCCAAGCTACCTTCTTTGAAGCGGGTAAAAGCAACGTTTATCGGTCTCTTCTCTCATTCAACTCTCGCTTACTTTCACCGCTATACATCCTACCAGCGCACTGTCTCAAGGCCCATTAGCCCTATTAGAGAGTTTATAGTTCCTTACAGGTCCCCTCATCTCTCAACTTTCTCTTCTTCATACCTATTCATCCTCCTACACCCCATCATCATCAACATCACCTCTGGTGCTAATCGTCAAACAGAATGTCTTACTTCCAAGTCAACACCCTCGAAAATGGTGAATGGGTTCACCAGGACGTCAAGCTAGAGCCGTTCTCTGGCCTTAAATACCCCTCTGATCAACTCCAAGTCAGTAACACAGTTCCAGAACTTGGCATGATGAGTAGGACTGTGATCAATACCCCCGTCATCCGAAGCATTGTTCCCGCCAGAATCCGTTCACCGGCTCACAATGACATCGTTTTTATTGGTGTAAGAGCTCCATATCTTTCGTTACATACCAAGACTATCATCTTTTGCTAACTTAATCAACCCTTTTCTTTAGGACCGCTCTATCCGTGTATGCGAGCTTCGGAAGGATGATCAACTCTATGAAGTCGCTCGGAAAACAGACTTCGAACCAAGGATCATACACTCTCGCGTAATCGGCTATAATTATGAACCGGAGACAATGGCAACCCACGGCACTGGCAACAGCGAACTACCCATCAGTGCTATACTTGATGAAAATGCCGTTGATAAGGGTGACCTGCCACTCCAGATTCTCGTCCTTTTTCTTGAGACCCATGAATATGTTTTCCTCTTCATTGGCTCAAGAAATGGCAAGCCCGAGTTTGTTTGCTCGCAATCTGCTGGCCCTCGTAATGAGATGATGCAAGATTCGGGCCTACATTTCGCAATTGATCCTGAGTCACGCTATATGGCTACAGCGTTTTCAAAGTCTGGATTCTGTGTTTCCGAACTCGAGTCTTATGAGACACTTCGTCAGCAGTACCGAGAAGGACGTTCTTTGACCCCAATGCGATTTTGGAAGTCAAAAATGACCAACGGCTATGTCGTCAAAATGGACTTTTTACATCCTCGGAGAGAAGACCCTGAGAGCGTTATTCTTCTGCTCGTCCTTCAGGTGGATGGTAGCACCAGAATCATGACATACGAGTGGCGCCATGGCGACAACCTGCATGAAGTCCTACGATCTCGTCGCAAGGGTTATCTTATTTTCCCTGGCCACGAAATGCCAATGCACATCGTTCCCCTTACTGTCAAGTCTTCTTTTTGTCTAATCACAGAGACTTCCCTGACCGTATGTGATGACATTTTACATGGCAATCCAACATTTCAGTCTATTGAACATGATTACAAAGAACCTACTCCGTGGTATCACGGAACAGACAAGCCGCTGTGGACGTCCTGGGCTCGCCCTTACCGTCGAAAATCTTACTACAGCCGACAAGACAATATCTACGTCGCACGAGAAGATGGTATCGTGGTTTGGCTAGAGTTCAGGCCTGGTGAGATAATGGCTACAAGCTTGGAAATGGGAGACACCCATTTAAGCACCAGCATCGACACGGCCTTCACTACTGTTTCAAATGATTTCAATGATCTCCTCATTATCGGGGGAGACTGTGGCAATGGTTCTATATGGAAGGTTAGTCAAAGGAATGATGCCAGTGAAAATGCAAATTCGAGTACAACGGATTTAGCCTGCTAACAAGAAATGACACTTCTCTAAAGGCACCCCCACGCCGGGATTTGATATGGATTGGTAATTTACCTAACTGGACTCCATGTCTTGACATTGCATCAAATGATGAGTTTGTCACCTGGAACCAAAAGATAGGCTCTAAAGGCAAGCCTATGTTACCATGGCATAGTCGAGAAACAGGCCAGCTCGATATCCGAGTTCCTGATCGACTCTTCACAACTTCCGGCCGTGGTATAAATGGTGGCATTACAGAACACCGTATCGGAATTCCAGCAAACATCGGTATTGAATTCGATTATACCGCCGTTCGTGAAGCGTGGATATTGCCACAACTATTCAAAGCCTCATCAGCCTCATCTCAGACTACTAAACCATTGCTCATGCTACTCTCCCAGCGTGACTCTTCAGACGTTCTCTTGTTCTCGCTTGACCGCGGAGGCGAAATTGAAATCCAGCAATTGGATAGCGAGGACACATTTCTTGACATGGCCTATCAAACGCTTGATGCCTCGTACGACCAACACGCCAATATGTGCCAAGTGACGGAGAGGTCAATTGCATTTTGCACTGCTGATGATAGGTAACCTTTTCTTACCCAATTCCAAAGCTTGATTTCAAAACCATGCTAACAAATACATAGTCGCGTCATGTCCTTGGATGAAATCTTCGAATCAAGAGACCTAAAAGCTGAACATGCGTCGATCGGCTTTGGTCTTATTGGGATTGCGGCGCATGTAGATGCCGCATACAAGCTTTTTCTTCTTGAGGTCGATGGTACAAATGCCATACTGCGTGGCGGTGCGTCTGTGCCAGCTGAGATCACTTGCTTGCGTGTCTGCCAAATTGAGAGTTCGCGATTCATCTTGGCTGGTCTCCAGCGAGAGGGCCTGATTGTATCGTTGGCTATCTATGATGCGGATTCCTTTGGTCCTGACAGCACCCCAGTCTCGGAGTTTTCCATTTCAGCAGCTTCTTCAGGCGATGAAGCATCTTCGCCGCCAAACTGCATTGAAGCTTTTTCGACCGTTAAGAAGCTGTGCGAGACGGAAAATTCGGTCATTATTGTTGGCGGGACTCGAGCTGGGTATATCGCCATCATGTCTATTTCCCGTGGGACGTTAAAATGCAACTTCTTGTCAGTACGACGTTTGGGACTCCTTCCAGTTTCTCTTTCACTGATGCCTAACGATGACTTGGAATATTCCATCATAGCATCATCTGGTACTTCTCTCATCTCCCTAAACGATTATAGAGAGGACCATAGTGGAACAGGAGAATTCAAACGTGTGTCTTATATATTTCCAGGAGATTCCAAGGATTCGATGAGAACTTTGCCGGCTGTGCACTGCCTTACTGTTCTTCCCAAGGGAGTTCCCATTCAGAACTCTCCGTCAATCTCGATACTCATGGTAACTAGTCAGGGAGTTCATATTGCCGAGTTGGAAAAAAGAGCTCGGCCTATACCACGCCTCATTCCCATACCAGGCGCGCCTAAGAGGGTTCTTTTCTCGCACACACTAGACTGCTTGGTTGTTTCAACTTTTGCCAACAATCGCCCAAACCTGCTCTTTATAGATGCAAACACGGGCGAAAACCTGTCCATAGCCACATCACGGGCGGGAAATGTATGGCCATTCATTTCCGGACTCGGTGAAGATGGCGATCGCATTCTCTGTGTCAAAGAGTGGCTTTACACCAAAGACGACAATCAATTCCTATTCTTCTTGGTTTGTCTCAAAAGCCAAAAGATGCTGATTGTGTCAACATCGGTTATCCAAGACTCAACAAAGGTTGGAAATCGAGCTATCAAATACTGGACTACACACAAGATCAAAAGCGACGAGGACTCAGTATATTGTGCACACGCCTCTGGGCAGAACTTATACTACAGCAGCGGCAACAACCTCAACTGGGCGTATCTTGATAGTGAAGACAAGAAGTTCAAGGACAAAGCCACTCTCGTATTGAAGTCACCTGTTATATCAATCGAGGATTATGGCAAAGACATCATCATCATGACAGCTATGCAGTCTATAATTGTTTTGTCGGCGCTGCAAACGCGAGATGGCAGAGGTTTCTTCAGGATTTTGAACACTGATCCCAAGCCATTGATGGGTAGTTGCATAATGGCTATTGGTCCAGAAGCCACGACGTCTCAATTTCCTATTATACTACTTGCAGACCGCGAGCAGAGAGTTACAGGCCGCTGGATCCCGAAGTCTGCTGGGGCGCAAATTGAGCACATATTTGAGGGTATGACGAAAGGCTCTATACGCAAGTTTTGCCGGGCTCGTTCGCAGCCAAATTGGTGGTTTAAGCAAACAGACCCTCGGTTTGGCCGCATCCCTAGCACTTTGGATGACGCTGAAGTGTTTGGTATTGCGCTTGATGGCACAGTCGAACATTTTACTCTGCTAGATTTGAACGGCTGGAGATTTTTGTGCCTTGTTGAGAAGATGGCTAAGCATACGCAAGAGATATGCCCCTTCAACTACGAAGATCCTGGACGCATACAACGACTTTCAGCGCCTCATCTTATACCGCACGTAGATGTGTCGGAGTCAATGCACATCGACGGAAACATTCTGCAAAGAATCCTAGATAACACAGCGCTCGAAAGGTGTTTCTTCACCCCGGCCAGTCGAGAGCTACTGGAGTTTCTTTTGGAAAACCTTGATTCAGGGAAATGGGTGGCCCCTATCCAGCGTGAGCAAGACCCGGCGAAGCGAGAAGTAATGTACTTTGAGCTTGCATACAAGGTTCTTGAGTACTATTTGAGGCCTGTGATTTGATATAGCCTGGGTTGGACTGCGTGCTGCTTATGGACAAAATGGCAATGGACAAAATGGCAATGGACAAAACGACAATGGACAAAATGGCAATGGACAAAACGACAATGCACAAAATGACTATGGACAAAATGACTATGGACAGCTTTAACGATGAATCTGGAGACGCGGTTTTCTTAATTTTGGGTTCTTTTGTGTAAACAAGAAAGTGTCGTTACGAGTACATGTTGTGGACCAGACATGCAGAGTAGCACTACTCGTAGTCGCCCTCTGTCTCTGGAGTGAAGTTTAAGTGAGTGATGTCGTACAAGATAACCGGCTTGGAACTGATTATTAATCCTGACATGCGATGATTGGACGATAGTAGCCTGCATTTCTATTGGATAGATAGCCGCTCTGTATGATTGGTGGAAAATAGCTTGTCTTCTTCTAGGGTTTGAATGTAATCTGAGTGTTGGTGACTACCTTTTTGGTGGGACTTTGCCAGCACAAGTTTCGCTGGCAGCCCCGCGAAAGTCAGATTAAAAAAAAAAAAACTAACCCTAACAATACAACCCTAGCCACTAACCACAATTGCAGCCTTTGCGATCAAGCGCTTCATTCCTGCAGTGCAAAGACGCAAGATATTCATCTTCCTGCACCATCACAAAGGAGCGAACGCCTTGAACCACGTTGACGTCAGATTTTTTGTCGTCATATCCACGCATTAGGCACTCTGCTTCTCCATTCCACAACCACCTCACTCACACGTACCGCCCAGCATGGCTCCGAAGAAGAAGGGCGGCAAGAAAGCTGCTGCAGCTGAGGATTGGGAGGCTGAGCTTGGCGAGGCTGTCCCTGTGACTACGGGCGATGTCGATGCCTCCAATGCCGCCGATCCCACTGCCGATGCCGATAGTGCCGAGGCTGGTGCTGAGGGCGAGGATCAAAACAGCGGCGGTGGTGGTCTGATGGCCATCATGCGCCGCAACAAGCAAAAGCAGACCAAGAAAGAGGCCGAGGTGGTTCCCGCCCCAGAGCCTGGCCGGCTGCTGACCAAGGCCGAAAAAGAGAAGCTCAAGAAGGAGCGTGAAAAGCAGCGGAAAAAGGAACAGGCAAGTATCGTCGTCTCCGTGGAGGGTTTTCCAAAGAGGCTGGATGCATCGATTGGTGCCCTGGCTGTCTTGTCTATATCGTCATCTACCCATGCCTAGGATTTCGTTGCTAACCTACTCCTTCAACAATAGGCCGCCCTCAAGAAAAAGAACGTCTCAGCCGCTCCTGCTACTCCTGCCGCCGCCGTCAAGGAGGAAACCGTAGTCGTGGCCCCTGCTGCTGCCCCTGTTACCACTCCCGAGCCCACCGCTAGTTCCGGTTCCAAGAAGAAGATCCCCGCACACCTGCGTCTGATCCAACAGCAGCAAGAAGAACGCCGTAGGCGCGAGGAGGAGGCAGCCGCCGCCGCCGCTGCTGAGAAGGCTCGTCTGGAAGAACTCGAGCGTAAGGAAGCTGAGGAGGCGATTCGTCGCGAGGAGATCAAGGCCGCCAAGAAGCAGCGTGAGAAGGAAAGAGTTGAGCAGCTCAAGCGAGAGGGCAAGTTCCTGACCAAGGCTCAGAAGGAAGAGAAGCTCCGCAACGAGCGTAAACTGCAGCAGATGCTGGCTGCTGGTATCAAGGTCGGCGCTATGGATGACGACAAGGAGGAGAAGAAGAAGAAGAAGGACGACCAGCGCAAGAAGGGTCGTGGTGGCCCCAGCAAGGTCGACGAGCAGAAGGCTCTCGAGGAGGCTGCCGAGCGTGCTCGCCTGGAGGCCGAGGCTATGGCCAAGATCGCTGCGGATAAGGCTGCCGCTGACAAGGCTGCTGCTGAGAAGGCCGAGGCCGAGGCTGCTGCTGCCAAGGCTGCCGAGGAGGATGATGTCAAGGATAGCTGGGATGCTTCTTCGGATGAGGAAACCGAAGAGAATGATGCTTCTGCTAACGCCAAACATGACAACGATGAGGATGAAGACGACTCGTCTTCTGAGGATGAAGAGACCAAGAACACCCGTGCTGCCCTTGAGGCCCAGCGCAAGCAGGAAGCTGCCGAGCGCCGTGAAAAGGCTCACCAGGCTGCGCTCAACGCCCGTTCTGCCGACAACCTGCGTTCGCCCATTTGCTGTATTCTGGGTCACGTCGATACCGGAAAGACCAAGCTGCTGGACAAGGTCCGCCAGACCAACGTCCAGGAGGGTGAAGCTGGTGGTATTACTCAGCAGATTGGTGCCACCTATTTCCCCGTTGAAGCCATCAAGCAGAAGACACAGGTGGTTAACAGAGACAACTCCTTCGAGTTCAAGGTGCCTGGTCTGTTGATTATTGACACCCCTGGTCACGAGTCCTTCTCGAACCTCAGATCACGTGGTTCGTCACTGTGCAACATTGCCATCCTGGTTGTTGACATCATGCACGGATTGGAACAGCAGACTCTGGAGTCCATGAGAATGCTGCGTGACCGCAAGACACCCTTCATTGTTGCCCTTAACAAAATCGATCGTCTGTACGGCTGGAACAAAGTTGATGACAATGGCTTCCGCGACTCTCTTAGTCAGCAAAACAGCAGCGTACAAAAGGAGTTCCAGAATCGTCTGGACCAGACCAAGCTGGCCTTTGCCGAGCAGGGTTTCAATGCCGAACTCTTCTACGAAAATCGCAACATGTCCAAGAACGTGTCGCTGGTGCCCACTTCAGCGCACACGGGCGAGGGTGTGCCTGATCTGCTGAAGCTACTGCTCCAGCTCACCCAGGACCGCATGGTCAACAGCCTGATGTATCTTTCCGAGGTTCAGGCCACCGTCCTGGAAGTCAAGGCCATTGAAGGTTTCGGCATGACGATTGACGTCATCTTGTCCAATGGTGTGATACACGAGGGCGACAGAATAGTGCTGTGTGGCACAGAAGGAGCTATTGTCACCAATATCAGAGCTCTGCTAACACCCGCCCCCATGCGCGAGCTGCGTGTGCGTGGCTCGTATGTGCACAACAAGGAGATCAAGGCCGCCATGGGTGTCAAGATTTCTGCTCCTGGTCTGGAGGGGGCTATTGCTGGCTCCCGTCTGCTGGTTGTTGGCCCTGATGATGACGAAGACGACCTGATTGACGAGGTTGAGAGTGATCTGGCCACGCTGTTCAGCCGAGTCGAGACCACTGGTCGTGGTGTGTCTGTGCAGGCCTCGACGCTGGGCTCACTCGAGGCCCTGCTTGATTTCCTCAAGGACTGCAAGATCCCTGTGGCTACGGTGGGAATCGGCCCCGTATACAAGCGCGACATTATGCAGACTGGAGTGATGCTGGAGAAGTCGCCCGACCACGCTGTCATGCTGTGCTTCGATGTCAAGGTCGACAAAGAAGCCCAACAATACGCCGAAGAAAATGGCATCAAGATCTTCCAGGCCGACATTATTTACCATCTGTTCGACGCGTTCACTGCCCACCAGGCCGAGATGCTAGAAAAGAAGAAGGAGGAGTCCAAGATGCTTGCCGTCTTCCCCTGCGTGCTCAACACTGTTGCTGTATTCAACAAGACCACCCCTATTGTCGTTGGTGTCGATGTTGCTGAAGGCCAGCTGAAGATCAACACGCCCCTGGCGGCTGTTCGCACCGGCAACAACGGCCAGAAGGAGATTGTCGGCATTGGCAGAGTGTAAGTACCAACCACCCCGGTTCTTGCTTTCCCGCACAAGGAAAGGGCGGGCAATTCAATGATTGATTGCCAGTTCAAACAAAACAAGATAGACTAACAGCCTTGCCCCTAGAACCTCCATCGAGCGCGATCACAAACAAATCCCCGTCTGCAAGAAGGGCCAGCCTTCCGTCGCCGTCAAGATCGAAATGGGCAACCACCAGCCCACCTACGGCCGCCACCTCGAGGAGGCAGACAAGCTGTACTCGCTTATTTCGCGTGCCAGCATCGACTGCCTCAAGGACTTCTACCGCGCCGAGGTCACGAACGAGGAGTGGCTGCTGATCAAGAAGCTCAAGCCTTTGTTCGACATAGCATAGAGGAATGAGTGAGCGGCACGACAAAAGAGCAAAAAAAGACGGCCGACATGAAGGGAGATGGAAAATAAAAAGCTAGGGCACGAACGAAACTGCATGAAACGACAAAAAGAAATATATATTTGTGCGCAAAGTCTGGACATACATGAATCTATGAGTAGTGCTGGACTGGGAGTCGCGAAACATGTGTCTCACTGGATGCTGGAAACAACGTGATATTGACGGGTATTCGTACCCGAAGAAAGCCCTCTTCTTCATCTGTACAGCTCAGCTCAGTATGCACGTTTGCTTGAACCGCCCTCCACTCACTCACAGTTTTCCTCCTTTTGTGTGCCTAATTAAGCAGCCGAAAATACAAGTGTTTTTTTACTTTATTTCATTCATCTTTATCTGCATCAGAACGTACATAATAACAAAAAGGCTGTTGTTTATCCTTTCTTTTTTTGGTCTCACTTTCCTAAAACGCCCGTCTAAAAAGAACATTTGCCATGCTTATTTGGGGTCTTCGGCCTTGGGCTCGGCATCAGCCATGTCCGCATCAGCCTTGCTAGCAGTCTCAGAAGACTCAGCAGACTCAGCAGCCTTAGCGGCGGCTTTGGCGGCACGCTCAGCCTCGGCACGCTCAAGAGCAGCCTGGCGCTCAGCCTCAACCTTGTCAAAGTAACGGCCCAGGACGGGGCCAGCCATCATGCGGAGCTCTTCGAACTTGGCAATGTACACGCTCTTGGTGGTGTCTTCGCCCTCTTCATAAAGCCAGTCCTATTGTCAAAATCGGTTAGTTGAACTGTTTACACTGATATCATAGTGCTAAGGAGGAATTAAAAAAAAAGAACAAAAAAAAAGGCTTACCTCGGCGGCAGTGAGCTTCTCGCGCATGGCGTCCTTCTCCTCTTCGCTAGCGAGATCGGCAAGCTGATCGTCCAGCTTGCTGCGGAGGTCGTAGATGTAGGTCTCAAGCTCGTTCTTCTTCTCCTCGGTATCGGCAACCAGCTTGTCCTCGGCTGCCATAGCAGCCTCCTTCTCCTGCAAGGCAACTCTGGTGGCTTCATCCAGTGAGTGGGTGCCGCTAACAATGGGCAACTCGCCCTTGCGGACCTGCTTCTTCACTAGGCGGGTCTTCTTCGGAGCGTCGGTGTCCATGGCGTTGGGGTCTTCATCCTTAATCTCCTCTTCAACTTCTTGGTCCTCGACGTAATAACCGCTCTCGACGTTCAGAATACCGTGAATGTTGACACGGGCCTTAAGTTTGCAAATCATGAAGTCCTCCTTGCCGTCAGCCTTGACGCCCTTAACCGAGAACTTGCCAATCCAGGGCTTGATGGCACCAGGTAGCTGCTCGGGGGCAGCATAGCGGGCCTCCAGATCGAAAGGCTGCTTGCGGTAGAAGGTCAAGATCTTAGTGGAGGGCAGAACATTACCCTGGTTAAAGACAGTCAGGCTGGTGTCCTCATCGGGAATATCGGGGGCCTTCTCCCAGGTGAACTCAATGGGATAGCTGACAATGTCCTGGACAGCAAAGTCACGGACACGGAAAATGGGGGACAGGACAGCACAGCTGAAAGTGCAGCCACGAGCGACGGCCTCATCCTGGTTGGAAGTGAAAGAAAGGGGCTTGCCAAAGAACTCCTGGATGCGGTCCTTGAGGGCAGGAACACGCAGACCACCACCAATGACCTCGATAATGTCGATATCATCCTTGGTCAGCTTAGCCTCAGCCAGAGCCTGCTCCAGGGGAACGTGAGCTCTGTCGAGCAGGTCCTTGACCATATCCTCAAACTCCTTGCGGGTAATCATAGCGCTGACATCCACATCATTCATGACGGACTCGATGTTGAGGGGAGCTTGCTGGTTGGCAGACAGAATCTTCTTGACCTTCTCGGCGGCAGTCAGGACACGGCTTTTGGCACGGGGGTTGGCGAAAATGTCAATCTTGTACTTGGCTAGGAATTCCTTCTGCAGATGGTCAACCAAGGCCTTGTCGAAGTCACGGCCACCGAGGTGGCGGTCACAAGCGGTAGACTTGACGGAAAGCTCGCCCTTGCGGAGCTCAACAATAGAGCAAGTGTAGTCGCTATGGCCGACATCAACAAAGGCAACACGACGGGGGGCCTCCTCGGGGCCGGGCAGGTCCAGCTTAGTGATGCCGTAGCCCAGGGCAGCGGCTGTAGTGCTGTTCATCAGACGAAGCAGCTTGATGCCAGCGATCTCAGCAGCATCAACCAGAGCACGGCGTTGGGCATCAGTGAACCAAGCAGGCACGGACATGACCAGCTCCTGGACGGGCAGCTTGAGTTCCTTGGTAGCAGTCTCCTTGATCTTGCTAAGGTACATGGCAACGAGCTGAACGGAGGTGAAGCGCTCCTTCTCGCCGCGGTAGTTGACCTCAACGCCGACCTGGCCGTTGATGTCGACAAGGGGGGCGCTAATGTACTGTTGTTCAATCTGGATTTCAGGGTCACTGAACGAACGGCCGATAAGGCGCTTCAGGCAGCCTACGGTGTTCTTGAGGTTGGAGATTTCCTGGGTCTTGGCAGCCTCACCAAGGTAACGGCTCTTGGGGCCGAAGCCAACCAGAGAACTAGCTAGATGTTAGCAGGGTAAACATGCGACAAGACCTTTGGGGGGGGGGGGCGGAGAAGGGTACGTACGGAGTGGAGCGGTTGGAGACTTCATTGGTGATCTGAAGACAGACGGTTAATATGAAGGGACATTAGGCAACGCGACTAAAACACTGCCCTCCCGGAAGATTGGACACTTACAACATCAACACCACGGTTTCTCGCGACACCAATGACGGTCTTGAGGTTACCGAAGTCGATTCCTAAGTAGAACAGTCACATTAGCGGACATGACTTGACGGCTAAGCTGTATTTTTGTCGTCGAGGAGAAGGGGAGGTATTGGAAGAGCGGAAATTCCATTTTTGGCCGTTCGTTGATCTTGACAAGAAAGCGGCTCCGCGGGGTCGAGAATATTTTTGATCGGATTTGCAACTAATAAAAACGAGGGGTTCCCAAAGAAGAAAGGCAATAAAAATTGCATGGAGAATAAACAGTTGGCTTACCGACAACACTCATGATGATAGAATCTGAGAGAGAGTAAATTTAGAGGAGAAAGAGGGTATATGGGCAAAATCACAGTAGCCAGAAGAGTTGAAAAGAAAAAAGGACTCTGGTAAAGACTAAATGGAAAGAAAAAAGAAAGTTGGAAGTTTGATGGAGTGAAGAAAGACGACAAAATATGGTTAGAGAATGTCAATCAGGCCTGGGTCGAAATGGAGGAAGGATTTCTGTAGCAAATGGCGGGGTGGTGGGACAGAGCGATATTAGGGTTAAAGCAGAAACAAGGTAGAAAAAGAAATCTATGCGATCGATGGAAAAGCTCAGAACAGACAAGAATACACGGAGAGAGAAGAAGCAGGAAACATGAGGAGGGGGGGGGGGGGGAGAAACTGCAGATATTTATTATTATCTGCGGAGCTTCCAGGCAGAACCTCTTTCTATCCGATCGTCTATCTAGAAGGCAGTTGCAATACCAAGGAATATACCTTCTTTTTGTGCTGGCACAAAGGTACCTGGGACAGAGGTACCGCTTGTCATCCATGCCCTGAAAGCAAGCGCTAGTCATGTGTCTTTAGTCGAGAATCAGATTGCTGCGTGGCTGGCTCGCGAGCTGGAAGCTTCTGTAGTCTTTTATGGCCGGTACGTACCTGCAGTGTACTGGCTCATGTATTCCATCCACCGCCGCCCGCCCGTTTGTACCCAACCTAGCCCCACCAGCCAAGCAGACTTTCTGACTAGAAATCGAATCGCAAAGAACTTTCCAGGACTTTCCGGTTAGTTTTAGGCAGCTGCCGCCCCCTCCACCACTGCCAGAAAGTACGCATTGCAAGTAGCACCTGCCCCAATTGGCCTGTGCGGCTCTGTTTGGGTGCAATTCCCTTCCCCCTTTTTTGATGTGAATAATGGCAGTAAAAAAATAGCGTTCAAATTGGGCTTGTCCGCCTTCACACCCGCTGCTCACCGAGGTGAAGGCGGTGAAAAGGTGAAGCCCCACTGTTGTATCTTTCCTTATCGTTATCGCGAGAAAGAAATCTTTTATCGCGACCTTTGGCAGAATGATTTTTTATTTTATTTTTATTTTTTTTGAGTGAACATCCCAAGACTGCAAAACCCAAGCCTCGCTATAACCCAGCCGTAGCGTCGCGACGAATTTGCTGCTTTTCTTTTTTCCCTTGTCCTTGTTTGTCCGTTTTCCACAGAGGCGACATCCATCTTCTACTAATCTTCCCTGATCGTTTCCTTCCCTACAAAACATGGCCCCTTCCAAGACTGTTGCCGCTCCGGCCCAGACTTCCATCACCAGCCTTCTCGATGCCAGCCAGGTACGACGCCTTGACGCAAACTCTGTTCTGCCCCGTCTCTTCGGGGCCAGCTTGATGGCAACACGCTACTAACTTCATGTCTTTTCTTCAGACTCTTAAGGCGTCCAAGGCGCTGCTCTCCCACATCAAAAAAACTGCCATTGAGAAGTCAGAGGCTGCGCCCAAGAAGTCTTTGATTGACGATCCCGAAGCCGAGACTCCCTCGTCGATAAGCGAGACTCCTGTCTGGCTTGTCCTAACCACCAAGAGACACATTTCCGACACTTCGCGTCTGCAGCCCTCTAAGATTTCCCTCCCCCACAGCTTGAACACCAGCGAATGGTCAACCATCTGCCTCATCACTGCTGATCCTCAGCGTGCGTACAAGGACATTGTCGTCTCGGGAGACTTCCCCCCCGAGCTTGCCAAGCGCATCACCCGCATCATTAGCCTGAGCAAGCTCAAGGTCAAATACGGCCAGTACGAGGCGCAGCGCAAGCTCTTTTCCGAACACGACATCTTCCTTGGTGATGACCGGATTATCAACCGCTTGCCCAAGATTCTCGGCAAGACCTTTTACAAGTCAACCGCCAAGCGCCCCATTCCAGTGCAGCTCCAGTCCAAGGCTCCCCGTGGCCCGGATGGCAAGCGCGGCAAGCGTGTCAAGACAGAGGGAAACATCAATGCCGGCACTCCCAAGGAGATCGCCGCCGAGATTGAAAAGGCCCTTAGCTCTGCGCTGGTAAACTTGTCGCCCTCAGCAAACACCGCTATCCGGGTTGGCTATGCCAACTGGCCGGCCGACAAGGTTGTGGCCAACATCACGACCGTAGTTGACTCGCTGGTCGAGAAGTTTGTGCCGCAGAAGTGGAATAACGTGCGGAGTCTGATGATCAAGGGCCCGGAGACTGCTTCTCTGCCCATCTACCAGACCCAGGAGCTGTGGCTGGAGGGCAAGGATGTGGTCGCCGACGAGTCAGAAGAGGCCAAGGCACTGAAGGCTGCGCAACCCGCCAACATTAGCAAGAAGCGCAAGGCCATTGCTGGTGCATCCGAGTCGACGGAAGCCGCAGACAAGGCCGACAAGGAGCCCGTGACCAAGAAGGCCAAGGCCGCTGCCGCCGCTGCTGCCGCCACCGAAAACGAGACCAAGGCTCTCAACTCCAAGATTGCTGACCGGAAAACGAAGCTCAAGAAGGCCAAGGCCAAGGCGGTCAAGGCCATGGAGTAGATGAAAGAAAAAGAAGGTCAAAAATGAGACTGGCGGCATGGGAGGGAGGAGG
>NETT01000102.1:44096-54373 GCA_003449175.1 Ceratocystis smalleyi | reverse complement strand
GACGTAAAATAATACAATACAATACAATACAATAACAATAGCCGCTGTCGCCGAGCGTCGTTTGATCTTAGTCATTCCAGTAGGCGTAAAATATATTCAACCCAATATCAACCGCTGTCGCCGCATACCGGACCCTAGATGCTCGACATCTATACGCTCTAGTCACTGCTGACCGCCCGGGAGGTGCTCCCGTCCGGAACATGCTGCCGTACTACTGTGTAAGCCCAATAGGTAGGTAGACGTTAAATAGTACAACCAATTCAACAACCAACCGCTGTCGTCGCGGCAACACCAACAGGACGCCAGGAGCATGGCGCTGGAAGATCGCATCGCGTTAACTACATTCATGTTCAAGTAATGGAACCAAGTCTGATCGACTGCGCCTCGACTGGAAGGGTTAGTAGAAAGAGCAGCAGATATGTCGTACACCTAGACCTAGCTTCTCCCCAAATGGACACTCCAGTAGATCCCACAGCGATGACAATACAACTACTCACCCAGGCACGATACTGCAACCAGCTAAAGAACGAAATCATGGGTGGACATGCAAGATGCTCCTAGGGCCATGAAACCAAAGCATCGTCTTACTAGCGACGTGCTACGCTATATGCTCAAGCTGGACCAGGCAAACCCGATAACCAATAGCCACGGCTTACGGGCTTATCACCGTCCTCTAAACATTACATCGTCGACTATCTAAAACTGGCTGATGTGCCTAGACTGAAGGCATGCTAGACAGAGATTCCTCCAAGCATTGGTAGTATGCAATAGCCCTTGGGAGACGCGCGAAATCCACGTGTGCCTTCAACGGCTGATTTCCCACCCAGAGACTGCTCTAGAAAATGACATCAACTGGCTACTCTCGCTTGAGATACACCGTCGCATTTCTGTAGCATGACAGTAGATAGATGCCAAAGAATACAATCAGCCAAAGTAACGGCACATAGCTTCCTCGAGGGTGTGCTGTGCCTCCGAGGTTTGGTAGCTTTCCCTTCTGTTGGATTTTGGGAGACCACACCTGCCATGCTGTGGGTGTTCCCGTTCTTCCTTGTTGTTCATTCAATTGTCGACTTACATAGCAGACCGCGGAACCTTTGGCTTGCGCTTCCCCGTCCACGAGCACAACTTCGTTGGCGAATTGCCCTTTTTGAAAAACATCCTCTCGCAACCGTCGGCTGCTCTAGCCCCAGCCCAAAGGGTTCGTGAGGCTATCCGGGGCAGTTCCTGCGCATATACAGACAGACATAGGTTGCAGTTTATAAGAGTCATCGCCGATACGCCATTGTAAGCTGCAAGATCCCCGTTGCAATGACCAAGCGTCTTAGAACGATACGGCAGTCAAGGGGTAGCGTAGAACGGGCTTAGTTTGAGCTGATTTCACCAGATACCTCCATTTTGCCATTACCCAGTGGCCCAATACAGCAAGGATAAAGTGATATATTTCGTGGGCTCCACGACATGCTTTTTCAAAGATAGGATCACATGTTACACTACGTCTTTTTCTTTCACTCGTAGCTTTCAGGGTGGTAACGATGGACAGCATATCAATTCAATATCAAGACTAGAGTGCTGGCATAGAGAAGGAAATCAACGGGCTGCCCATGCAGCTAAGCCTGTTGGCTCGGTCTCGCCTCACATGCCCAGCACCCAATGTCTCAACAAGAGCCGCATCCCCAGAACCACAGCGATCTATCGACCAGGACAGCAAAAAAGACGTGCAAAGCTCTCTGGAAGTGCTCTCTGAAAATGAGAAGACAATTGAATTTCGATTCTTGTTTCCGGCCTTGGTTATTCTGTATAATATTGCTTTCTCCGTCGATACAGACAGCAAAATGAAATCTTGGAGAATCACCCGGCGCCGGCTATGGCTCAAGAGAGGAAGGCAGGATGGTCTTGACTTCTTCGATGACATTGTAGTAACGACAATCAATCTTATCCCAGTAGCTCTAGTCAGTCTGGGCTTCACTCCGAACGATGTCGGGGATGACTTTGCAGATTTCCGGCTGTTGCGGAGCGTAGCCTTCATCTGTGTGAACGCGAAAAGAAGAAAAAAGGGCTTCAGAGCTGGTTCCAAGTGCGCAAGCCACCCTAGCCAGCCGGAATGCAGGACTCCGGGCCGGCTCACAGCGATATCCCTAGGCCGCAGTACCATGGAGTTATAAAAACGCAATACATGATACCATGGGATTTCAATAATGCTGGTGAAATACTCACGATAGGAAGAGGACGGGGTGGCATTAGAGAGACATCTTCGAGTCAACATCCAAGATACAGGCATCGTTTTATTAGAAATTTCACAGTTCTAATACCAGCATCTGAGATGGCTGAAGTGATGTGGCATAGTATCTTGTGTAGAGCGGCATGTGTACACCCGTGACTCCCATCTCACAGCCGATTCAACGCCAGCCATCGCCCCAAAGCGAGAGCAGCTCCAAGTCGATTGCGTCGACATTTGCTTGCGCCAAACTTCTCAGCACTGCTTTACCTCCCATGTAGCATTCATTTCATCTCACTATTTGGTAGATGCGTGAGGCCGTGAGCGGTACTGAAAACCAGAACCGCACCTTGCGAAAGCATAAATCAGACTAAATACAGCCACTCAAATTAATAATACGAAGGGAGGACTAGAAATAAGGACAGAGAAGAGACATAGTACAGGAATAGCGGTAAACCAAGGGAAAGGGCATTCACGAGAATAAGCTTCTCAACAACAGTCCACAAATAAAGCAGGGCCGTCACAAGCAACAAAACATCAAAAAGAGCCGGTCAAGCAAGAATAGAAAAGGGAGACACATACTACCGAGAGCCGCAGAAGATATCTAAATCACCCTCCTTTTTATCCGGCATGTAACAGTTCTCCCGAATAAACATAGAGGAATAGAGACTGAAAAGGAAAAGAAAAGAAAAAAGCGCAACGCAAAATATCGCACCACAGAGAAAGAATGAAGTATGGAGAGAAAAAAAAGGATTATGGTATGAACAAAGACAAGTGACGCGAGAAGAGGATATTGGGGATAGAGAGACGTGAAGAAAAATAAGAGGGGAAAGTAAGGTCATCCAAGAGACTAAAGAAAATAAGGCAGCTCAGCACCAGCACTCAGCAGTAGGTAACAATGTTGGCGGCGTAATTAATTTAAGCGTCCTCCTCAATGGGGGCCTCCTCCTCATACTCCTCTTCCTCCTCATCAATACCAGCATCCTGGTACTGCTGGTACTCGGAAACGAGATCGTTCATGTTGGACTCGGCCTCAGTGAACTCCATCTCGTCCATACCCTCACCAGTGTACCAATGCAAGAAAGCCTTGCGACGGAACATGGCAGTGAACTGCTCGCCAATGCGCTTGAACAGCTCCTGGATAGCTGTCGAGTTACCAACAAAGGTCGACGACATCTTGAGGCCACGGGGAGGAATAGAGCACAGAGCGGTCTGGACGTTGTTGGGGATCCACTCGACGAAGTAGGACGAGTTCTTGTTCTGGACGTTGCGCATCTGGTCCTCGACCTCCTTCATGGCAACCTTACCACGGCTGTCAAGCAGAAAAGGGTTAGCAAAGGTTCATTAGAAGCACCGCAGTTGCACAAGCAACGGAGCGGAGTGCATGTGCGAAGAAAACAGTAGCGGGCTAATCTTTCAAAAGGGTGTACGTACAAGATGGCAGAGCAGGTCAGGTAACGGCCGTTGCGGAAGTCGGAAGCCGCCATCATGTTCTTGGGGTCGAACATCTGCTGGGTAAGCTCGGGGACGCTCACAGCGCGGAAGGAGTGGGCGCCGCGGCTAGTCAGGGGAGCAAAGCCAACCATGAAGAAATGCAGACGGGGGAAAGGAACCATGTTGACAGCGAGTTTGCGCAGGTCAGAGTTCAGCTGGCCAGGGAAACGCAGGCAGGTAGTGACACCGGACATGACAGCCGAGACCAGGTGGTTCAGGTCACCGTACGAGGGGTTGGACAGCTTGAGGGTACGCATGCAAATATCGTAAAGAGCCTCGTTATCAATGCAGAAGGTCTCATCCGAGTTTTCAACCAGCTGGTGAACCGACAGGGTGGCGTTGTAGGGCTCGACAACGGTGTCGGAAACCTTGGGTGATGGGACGACAGAAAAGGTAGCCATCATGCGATCGGGGAACTCCTCGCGAATCTTGGAGATCAGCAGAGTACCCATACCGGCACCGGTACCACCACCCAGGGAGTGTGTGATCTGGAAACCCTGGAGACTGTCACAGCCCTCGGCCTCGCGACGGACGACATCAAGAACCTGGTCGACAAGCTCAGCACCTTCGGTGTAGTGGCCCTTGGCCCAGTTGTTGCCGGCACCGGACTGACCGAAGATGAAGTTGTCGGGACGGAACAGCTGACCAAAGGGACCGGCGCGGACAGCGTCCATGGTGCCGGGCTCCAAATCGACAAGGACGGCGCGGGGAACATACTTGTTACCGGAAGCCTATAAGCAATGACAAAAAGGGAGTTAGTGACGAGAAAGAAAAGAAGCAAAAGCCAGATCTGGGCCACAATCCTAAGATTGCAGAATATGAAAGGCCCAGACGCTCTTCTGTCACGCAACGTTTCACCAAGGCCGAAGCAATACTGCTCGTGCGATGTATTGGCGGCTGAAATACGGTGTAACCAGAGGAGGGTAGACAAAAACGTACCTCGTTGAAGTAGACGTTCATGCGCTCCAGTTGAAGCTCTGAAGTACCGTTGTACCTGTCGTTGTGGGAAAAAAAAAATTAGTCAGAACATTACAGGGGATATCAGATGGGATGGCCAATGATATTCAGGGGCCATGACAAGCAGGTCGACAGGATATTAGCTGTTAGAAAAAGCCAATACCTTGCAAGCCAGTTCCAGGGATGGACATCTTGCCAGGCTGTGAACATTGGGTTTGGTGGGAAAGATAAAAACATACACGCCGTTGCTGTCAAGGCCGTGCTCGCCGGAGATAGTTTGCCTGTAGATGCCAAGTTAGTCTCTCATGGTCAAAATAAGGGACGGTAGGCGGGCCATTGTTAGTGCATATTCTGCTGAAGGCGACTAGCTGGAGAAAAAAAACATCAGGCTAGGGTTGTTGGCCGACCAAGCAGACTATGCACACATAAGCGGAGTTGTAGAGGCTAACGCACCAAAAGGCGGCACCAATCTGGTTACCCTGTTGAGAAAAACATGTCAGCTCAGTTCTTGAAAAGACCAACTCATATCAGCAGAGCCGGAGCAATTGACACACGATAGCGGTTTGTCGTGATCGAGGGGGGCGATGGGGGGGGGTTACTTACGCACTGGCCGGTCTGAAGGTGGACCTATAAACAGAAGGAAAAAACAAAACAATGTTAGTTATCAGAAAAACAAATGGCATTGATGACACGACGGTGATAATCATTGTCGTGGTGCTGTATTGAGCCAAGCCGATTGCAGTGCTGCAGTGGTGGGTTGTGGTGCTGATGATGGTCGCGGGGTATTGGAAGGCAGACGAGGCCCATGGATAGCTGTGCTATTTTGGACAGCGTAGCCAAGCAAAACACCCGCCCGTCGACGAGCACGCAGACAACCAAGTGCAGAATTGCGAGGCAGTGATTGCACCAATTGGCCGTATCGACACAGCGTGATTGGTGTGTGGGCTGGATTATCGACACGAGCGAAGTGATGGACATGATCGATGGCGATTGATTCGAAACAGCGGATGGCGATGGCAGAGGACAATGCACACAACGATGACAGCTGGACTGAATTGGAACAAAGAGACTTACGATCTCGCGCATGGTGGACTGATTATCTGACTTAATATGGGGATGGACCTAACAAAAAGAAGAAAAAGCAGGAGATAAAAAAAAGAGGAAGTCAAGAAAAATAAAAGAAAAAGTCAAAGCCGGAGGAGGTGAAGAAAAGGAAAGGAAAGGAGAAGAAAAGAAGACGTGGAGAGCTTTCAAAGGACGAGAGGGAGGACAAGGCCAAGGTCAGGCCCAAGCCAGGTGCGAAGGAAGTTGGGAAGTACCAAGGGGTAAAAAAAAAGAATTAATTAATTAATTAAAAATAACAAGAGAGATACAAGGTCAAGGTTAGGGGAAACAACAGAGATTAAGACGACAACAAAGAAGGGAAGACCTTTCGTGGGAAGCCCCATGGGAGAAAGGAAAAGTAGACAAGTAGAAAAAAAGAAACAGGCTGTCTGTCTGGTCACGCCCTACACATGTTCCCAAGCTTCGCGCGAAGCTCTGCCTCCATCGTGACCACCTCTCCAACGAATGCTTTCCTCGGTGTACCTGTCGTTCCTTGAAAGAACAAGAAAGCGACCCAGCCCGACAATCTTGCAATCTTGCAATATTGCCTCCCCCCCCTATGCCAGCCAATCAACAACCACAGCCCGTAGAGCCAGAAACAGCCATGAGCAGCGATCATTTTGTTCTCATTTATTTGAGCTGGGCCAGACGCGAGATTGTTTGAACTTTGGTTCCTTTTTCTTTCCTTTCTCTTCTTCCTTCTGGGCTGCTGGAAAAGCCTTGCTTTCACCGCCATGAAATCGCCAGCAGGATAGGCCCAGTGCTGTACGGGGGGGCATGTCTCTCCTTTCACCGGCCCAAGGTCTCACTTGAGCCCACATCCCCTTTCCCCTATTGCCATGCTGTAAGCTTAGCACATTATTCACCGTAGGCTTCGCCTTAGTGGGCTCTCTCCCGCTTTCCAGCACCTTGGTCTCTTTCTACCCTTCAATTTCAGCGCCCCCCTGTAGCCCCCATCCGCCCTCCGCCCTCCGCCCTCCGCCTTCTTCTTTCCCCTCCTTGAACCTCAAGCCCTCTTTTTTCCCATCAACGTGGCCAGGCCAATTGCCCCACTTTTGATTTTCGCACAACTTCGAGCCTGTGTTAAAAACAAAGCCCAAAAAGGGGACAGAAACAGCCAGCACCGATTATCGCTGCAGGCATCGACTCAACTTGTGCTTGTATTTCTGTCCGTTTTCGCTGACTGCATTTGCCTGGCTCATTGTTCTAGCTCCTATGACGGTCGTAATTCAACAGAGAACAAAGAAAATAAGCGATAGCGCCAGTTCAGTGGGTATCGAGCTCACTGCTATGTCGCCGCCCATGCAAACAAAACAAAAAACCCTAAGCTACAAACATCATTGGCAGATCAATACTGCTCTAATGACCACCGCTGATTTGCCCTTGTCCCAGAAGAGGAGGAGCCTTTGCGCTGTGGGGCGCTCTCGTGCTTCCAGCCTATCAAACCCCATTTGCCTCCTCTTTCCTAAAATGCCCCATTCGTCGACGGGTCACAACAGCAAAACAGCAAAAGCATTAGAGCGCTCCTCCTGCTTTGCTCCCTCCGACAAGACAACAACAAGACGAGAAAACGGCTATTGCCTCCCCCTGGCTACTGCTGGTAATTACGTGCCTCCGCAACATTACTACCAGCACTGCTCGTCTACTAGCATAGGAGCGGTGACAAGTGACAAGTGCTCGGCGGCCTCGCACCCACACAAAACAACCAGCTTCTTAGTCGGCTCTTCCCTGGGTAAATATACACCACTTCAGATGAACACATGCAACATAACAGCATTTAGTAGCCTAGGGTTAGCCAGTCCGCTCTCGTCTCATCATCTTTTCATCCTGCTTTAAATACACGCTTCGCTTTAGCCCGACTAATTTGTTTGGCTCGGGGCACTTCTTAAATTACAGACTGTCTTGGTAAGGAGTCCTGAGTGACCAGTAGGTGGAGGAGGTCTTTTAACGAGGGGATCCCCGGCGCATTGCAAGACAATCGCAAATAAGGGTTAGGCTCTAATCTGATTAGTAGTACTCGCCCGCTCTTCTCTCTCTCCCCCTAATGCGCCTGCACCACACCAGCCGCATCAGCCTGTGCGGTGATACGTTTCTTGTACATTTGCACGTCGCCATCAAACTTTTCTACCGTTCCACGGTCACAAACCCACAAGGACGTGCACACTGTCTGCAGCATCGTGACATCGTGAGAAACCATGAGCACCCCGCCCTCAAACTTCTGCAACGCCTCTGATAACGCATCCATAGCCTCAATATCTAGGTGGTTAGACGGCTCGTCTAGCACTAGGATGTGTGGGTTTGTCAATGCCAGACAGGCAAACGCTACACGCGACTTCTGACCACCCGAGAGCAGCCCCATCTTTTGCAGGCCTGTCGTGCCTGTGATACCAAAGGCACCCAACTGGCGACGGTACTCCTCGTCGGTGCGGCCATGGTACATTTTGGCCATGAACGATACTGCGCTCATGTCTAGATCCAGAGCATCTACATGGTGCTGTGCAAAGTAGCCCACGCGAAGTCGGGGGTTTTGAGAAATCAGGCCACTTGTGGGCGTCAGCTTGCCAATTAGCAGCTTGAGTACCGTCGTCTTACCCGCGCCGTTCGGCCCCACGATGCCAATGCGCGAGTCGAGTTGCACGTCCAGATCGACATTGCGCAGCAACGGCCTTTCGGGCGAGTAGCCAAATGTAACATCCGTCATTTGGATGATCGGAGGCGTCATCTTCTCCACCTCGGGGAACTTGAACTTGACGCTGTACTCGGCCTCGGGAGGCTCTAGCACTGGCATTCTCTCAAGCTTCTTGATGCGCGATTGTGCCTCCGATGACTTGGCTGCATTGTACCGGAACTTGTCAATGAATGCCTGGAGATGCGCCCGCTCGCCCATCTGCTTCTCATACTCTTTCTTGGCCTGCTTCTTGCGCTCTTCCCGCGTGGCATAGAAGCTCTCGAAATTGGCCGATCGGTAGTAGTCAAGCCTCTCCGAGTGCTGGTGGATAATGTCTGTGGCCACCTCGTTGAGGAAGGCCCTGTCGTGAGAGACCACAAGCAGTGTGCTAGGGTAGTTCTGGAGGTAGTTTGACAGGAAGGTGATTGATGGCACATCCAACATGTTGGACGGCTCGTCAAGAAGCAGCAGGTCAGGCTCGCAGAAAAGGGCTCGCGCAAGAGCTAGACGCATACGCCAACCACCGGAAAACGTCTTTGTGGCAAATTGCTGCCTCTCGGCAGAGAAACCAAGACCGGCTAAGATGCTGGCAGCCCGGGACTCAGCCTTGTCTGACTCCATCTCGGCAAGCTTGCCCTGCACGTCTCCTAGACGAGTATCGAGGACCTCACGCTCGCGGTCGAGCTTGGCGGCATCAGCAGAGGTATCGGCCATGTTGGCACGTTTGGACTCGAGGTCCGCCAGTTTTTCAGTAAGTTCCTGTAGGGGTAGAAAAGAAAAGAAGGAAGGTTTGGGTTAGTGTTGTAGTATATATAGGCCATGATAAAGGCAACAAGTAAACGGCGGGATAAAAGGGAAACCAAGTTCTGGAGAATCCGGCGTTGAGATGACTTACACCCTGCTCTAGAAGCAGCATTTTGCGCCACACATCGGCATCCAGCACAGCCTGGATTGCGGGCGTGTCGTCTCCAGTGAGTTCCTGCTCAACGTGAAGAATCGAAATGTGTGTAGGAATGGGCAGCTCACGACGAGACAGGGCCCGAAGCAGAGTGGATTTACCCACACCGTTGTTACCAACCAGACCGTAGCGGTGGCCGTATGCCAGAGTGAAGTTAGTATCAGTCAGGATACGCTGGCCACCAATAGACACATCAATACTATCAATCTTGATGTCTTTGGTCTTGTTGCCGCCCGAGCCACCAAGCTGCAGCGGGTTGACGGCCATGTAGAACTCTTCGTACGACTGGGCCGACTCGGTCTGGTTAAGCAACCGGGAAGCCTCGTACTCAACCGTCTTAAACTCCTTCTTCTGTTGCTTGGCCGCAATCTTGCGCTCGGCCTTCTCCAGCTTCTTCTTGTCGACCTTGGACTCGACCTTGCGAGAGTTGGCGGACTCCAGATCCACCGCACCAGTTGAAACAGCCAGGGTAGACGACATGTTGCGCTGCGCGCTAACTTGGAAAGCCTGGTCCAAACGCCTAATGGCAGCCGAGGAGCCGTGGTCCTCGGATCCGTAGATTTCGCTGTACTTTGTTGCCCATTTGCTCACTAAAGCGCGGATCTTCTCTTCTTGGTCTTTGCTGGGCGTCCCAGAGGCCGACAGAAGCAGCTCGGTGATTGTTTCGGCGGCTTCAACAATAGGCGCGGCCGCATTGCTTTCCTCGTCCACGGTAGACGCGGAAGCATGGGTGAGGTAGCCGGCCGAGTAGTCGGAGAGGATTGGGTCGATGTTAGGGATGATACTCCTGATTTCGGCGTCCATTTTAAAAGAGTAGCGGGGATGGTGTCCAGTGAAGTGTTCGAAAAGGTTGACTGATCAGAACGGTTGTCCTTTTTGTT
>NETT01000102.1:0-38927 GCA_003449175.1 Ceratocystis smalleyi | reverse complement strand
GGGGGGGGGGGGGAGATAGTCAGTTACACAGGCGAGTGAGTGCGAACGTTTAGGAGAGGGGATAGAGAATATGATGGAAACGGTGCAGAGGAGCAACGACAAAGCTACGAAATGATTATCATGGATTATATTGAGTAGGAAGATCGCGCTGGCCCAGTGCCCTGTCTTGTCTTTATGGGCTGTCGGCGTACACGACATGAAGACATGGAGGCATGGAGAACTGCAAGACCAACGACAAGGCGAATCCAAGGGTTTGACAAAGGTGTGACAGGAGTGGTATATCAGTAGCTAGTGAAAAGCCAGGGGACCCTGAAGAAAAGTCAGGAGAAGGAGAGAAAAGAAACAGGACGAAAGGGTTGGGCTGGGAGTTGTGGTTTAATATGAGCAGGAGAGGAGACCGAGGCCGGGGTATTTGCCTTTTTTTTTTTTTTTTCAGCTTGCAGGATCCGAAAAGCGAATGTTCTAGAGGTGTTTCTAGACTTGTTCTTGTCGTTGTTGCGCGGCGACTATGAATTGTTCTGTGTCGACAGGAGGACTTTCGGTCTGTGGCGGTCAAGCTTAGCTTGGGAGAGAAAAGCCTGGATGAGTTGCTGAAACGAAGAAGAAAAAAAAAGAGAAAAAAAGAAGAAAAAAAAAGAACAAGTACCAGCGCCGGTAACGTGTTTGTTGCACCATTTGCACATCGGGCCAATCAAATCGATCTGCACCGTTTAAGCAACGGCAAAGTTAGGGCGGTTATGCAGGTACCGTTTCCAGAGGGTTGAGGGGGAAGAATAGGAAAAGTGGACCGTGGATAAGGAACAATAGAACGAGGAAGAATAAATAGAACAAATGAATTGGCCAATCACAAGAGCTGACTCCAGCGTGAAAGCAGGTGAGCAGAGCACAAATCATTGCGACACGCAAAGGTACAAGAATGGAAAGTGTACGGGTACAAATACAGGCACAGGCACAGGCACAGGCACATGCACAGGCACAGGCACAGGCACAGGCACAGGTACAAATACAGGCACACGTACAGGTACACGTACAGGTACACGTACAGGTACAGGCACAAGCATAGGCCACGGCACAAACACCAACACAAACACAATCACTATGCACAAGCGCGAAGGTGTCCAAGGGATATAGCGATAGAGCAAGGAGGGACGCAGGCGGGTGTCTTTTTTCTTTTTTCTGCTTTTTTGCACGGGCCATGTCTGCACTGCATAGTAGTGGGCTGCTCTGGTGTATGGCATGGTCTTGGTCTCATAATATAAACTCGAAGCTCTAGCTCCCACCGCTTCGGTTCTGGCTGTATGAGGCCCTGTGGAGTAAAGACTATTGGCTGATGAATCCTCATTTACTGCTATACTGGGGGACGTTCAGCCTTAAAAACCAGCGGTTAATGTCTACACCAACTTGGTGCGTTAGCTAGGCTTCTGCTTTGGCCCTACTCATCGCTCTAACAGACTGGTCGGCTTCTGAGCCCGAGTTCGTTTCTCGTGTTTTTTGACCGTCATTTCTTCCATGTACCACTATTTTGAATATATTTCCAACAAATGCAACCTGTAAAGCTTACAAAACCTTGCACCTTAATTACCGGTGCGGGTACCTTGCGTGTATCTTTTATTTGCTTCCTTTTTTGTTGCCATTTGTCTTCCTTTTGCCTTTTCCCTTGTCCTGTCGAGACAAAACCGACCGTCCCATATGCCTTGCTTCTTACAGATCCCTTTCTCCGTCACTCGCTTCATTCTCCTCTTTGGGTGTATCGTGTTTGGCACCGTGTTGCATACTGTAAGGGGCAATCTCGTCTGGGGGCCCAGAGGGCTTAGCTTAGGCTTTTTTCCCTTTTGAATTGCTAGAGGGGGAGGGGGGGCTTGCTGACCGGGCCATGGGGGTGGTAGGGGGAGAAAGGGAACGAAGACTGTTATTGTGCTATGGCTGCTGCAGCACAGAAGTGGTGATGGGTGCAGGTGTTATGGGGAAAAGCATAGGACGGGCAGGGCTAGCACAGAATGAATGTAAGAGGGGAATAAGGAGCATACAAGGCCAGGTCGGGTACCACAATAACAAGCAAGAACAGTGCTTTTTGCCTTGTGTCCCTGGGCTTGTTTTTGTTTGCCTGTCTGTTGATCTCTCTGCACACAATGCATATGCATGGATTCATGTATGCCTGCATGTTAAACCTGGACAAGGAGGAAGCAGAGTTGGTATATGTTGCCAGGCTGCGCTGTCTTGTCGACAAACCGTACGTCTCTTCTTCTTCTTCCTCTCTCTGTTGCCTGGCCTCTCTGTGCTGCCTTCTCCAAGTCGTTTACGTTGTCCTGTTTCCATTGCGCGGGGGCCTCTCAGCAGCAAAACAGACTTGTTTCTTAACGTCTGGCTTCTCAGTTCAGCAAGGGAGAGAGGCGGAAAAAGAACAAGCAAAGGACAAGAAGGACCGGCGATACGCGACCAACATTGGACGAAGCTACGATTGCAACGATCTTTTCCAGTCTCCGCCAGACCATCACAGCAGCCAGAAGAATACAAGGCATTTTGTATTCGCGGCCGAGTTTGTCGTGCTTACTCAGCTCTTCACGAACGGCACGCAGCTGCCCATTTGCCTGACGTGGTCTTTCCTTTTCAGCAGCAATTGCACGCACCTGCAACTGGCACCGCACCGCACGGCTTAATACAAGCCAGCCAGTCAACCAGTGCCTGCTTAGTTTGGCTCATTCCTGCTATTCCTTTTTGATCTTGCCCTATTGATGATGCCCTCACTCTAGCTGACGGCTTGTTCTTTCATTGCTCACGAATCACGGCAACTACCTAGATCTAGACTTCTTTCCTTTTCTTGCCCAGTTCTTCTTCACTTTGAAGCCATTTTTTGCTCTTTCCTATTTCTACTACCGTTTGCTACCCCTCTTCTGAAAGTGAAATCTTTTCTCACGATAATTTTCTTCTCTTTTCTTTTTGCAGCTTCATCTTTTTTTCTTGGTCATTTTTTTTCTTCTTATTTTGCGTTTTCATTTTTCTCCAAGACAAGCATCATCAATCAAATCCTCATATTTTTCATCGCCATATCAACGAAGCCGCCAGGAATTTGTCAGAACCAAGAATTAGGGTTGATTCTAGAAACAGTTTTGGACTCCAATTCAAAGGCGTCTCTGTCTCTGGCTTTTCTGACTCTATTTCGTGGTTGATTTGGAGAGTTTCAGCTCAACTTGACGCACGAGGAGAAAAAACATTGATTTATCCGGGCAAAACAACAACCGCCGAAAGTAAACAGCAACCAAACTAAAGCAACCCAGAAAAACCCTGTTCACGCCATCCGATGCGATAACGAAAGATCCACAGCCCAACATCGAATCTTTTTTTCTCTTGCTTTGACGTTCGGTCACTGTCAACTACGATAATCCGCCCTGCGTGCTCACGCTATCCGCCCTAAAATAGATATATTAGTCTTTGGCATCCTGATCTTGCTCACAGGTTAGAGATAGAGACAGGTTGTGATCTCTGCAGCTGTTGCTGGCACAGCTTGCTTCATAAACAGTGGTGTCGGATTCGATCATTTTGTCACAGCAAAAACAACACAAGCACACCGAATCCGTAGGCCCGCCGGAGGAGCAAGTCACAACAAGCCACCACAATGCAAGCCATTCCAAGTGTGAGTCTCCAAAACAAAACCATCCCCCAATATCTACTTTGCACACATGCCTAGGTTCCTGTTGGGATATCAAGTGTCTTGGGCTCTGCTACCCTGTCTGCCCCTCCCTTTAGTTCGTTCAAAAAGACGCCAATTTCACTGGCGTGTTGTACTATTTTGGCTTGTTCCTGGCGAGAAAATACACTTCAACGGTGACGTGACGACTGCGAAGGAAAAAAAAAGAAGTAGGCCGACAAGGGTCCGGCGGCGAGCAAAAACACAGGAGCGGCTGTCTTTATTTCAAACTCGAGACATGCAACTTTGTTTATGCACAACACAAGCAGCGCAAAGAGAAAAAAAAGCACAGTCCCGTCCCACAAGCGGGCACACGTGAAAATATCCTTTCGCCAAGTTTCTTAGTTCTCGACGCCAATTTACAACCAAGTCGCTTCGAATCCGGTCTTGCAAGACTTGTGCCTGTTAATCGTCGCCGCTTCTCGTTATACTTTTTGCCGTTCGTTCACTCGCTCTTTTAAACATCCTGTTTTGCTGACATACCCTTCATCTGCTGTAGCTCGTCGGCACTAGCTGTGCTGTAGCGGCTGCTAGTTCAGGATTGGTCTTTGGCCAAGCCCTCCCAGACCAGGACCGCGCCCACACTTCGTACATCTCGGGATCTGCCTCTGTAGCAGCTCGACCTCGATCTACAACTGGCGTTTCTCGTTTAACTAGACCCTTTTCCCAAGACTGCGAGCCAGCATTTTCCCGATTTTCTCGCCTGTTCGTGTCTGAAGAAAGCGAATCCCAATCGTGTCCCACGCCTCAGGCTTCGGTGCAGCCACAATACCAGCTTCAAACAAACCCGCCGACATCCGCTAACTCGCACTATTACCATCGTGCTTCGTCTCAGAGCTTAAAGGACTCTTCTCATCGCCAAATCCAACACCAGTCCTCTACCATATCCTCTGCTACAATTTCGGCGTCCAACTGGAAGACTAGTAGACCAAGTTCTCGTCGCTACACTCTTAGCAAGCAACTGTCGTTTCGCAGAACGCTGCAGCAGCATCAGCCAACCCCGCAGGACCAGGAACCCTCACTGCCACACTCGAGATCTCAAACACCTGTAATTGACGAAGACTGCTCGACTTCAGTCTCTTCACACAGCTCCTGGATCCGTAGGCTGTCTCGCCGCCCCGCTTCGCAGAACGGCAGCGCTCGGTCAAGCCCAGTATTTGACACCGGCTACTCGGCCCGTTCTGCTCATAGCTCGACACCCAGTCCATCGCAACGTTCAACCCACCGGCCTGGGTCAAACTCCGTGTCACCTACCGGCTCCCCTCTGTCACGAAATAAGCTAGCGAAAAGGCCCCCATCGGCCCACAAAAACTTCGAAGAGCGAACTGGGCGTCGTCGTGCCCTGTCCCAGCTCTCTGGGTTCCGTCGTCCTGCTACTAGTCACCAGCGGTCTGCGACACTCGAAAGCATTACTAGCCCGATTGTTGCCGATACTCCCACTTTCGTGCTGGACCGGCAGCACGCACAAGACCACACGGACACTGCGCCTCCGCTGTCCAGAATACGCCCTCGGGGGAACACGCGGTGGTCCTCCTTCTTCCACGCCCATACAGTCATGGTGAATCTCCGAAGCGGTTCTAACCGATTTGCTGAGAGTAAACACGTGTCTGGGCGTCGTCTAGCTGCAGTGACGCGTAGAATGTATGTTGGTGAGAGTGCCGCTAATTCACCGGCTTGCTTGCTGAAATCTGATCAACTTGATTGCCGGCCTGCTGAAAACACGCCGTTTTCCTTCCCTCAGGCTGGAATTCCCCACGTCCAGTCCTTTGAAGAACCAAGATCTGAGGTTCCAAAGGATGACCAAGCACAGGCAGAGTCGGAACAACTACAGACCCCGCCGCGACCAAGCTCTAGCGCCAAGGTGCCAAGGAGATCTCTCTCAATGACCTTGTCCTCTCCTGGAAGCTGGATTTCAAAAACTGGTAGCCTACGTTGTTTTAAGCGCAACAACGAGGCTGCTACGGAGACTTGCCATGATGACGATGGCCTGAACTCTCAAGTTTTTTTCGGCAAGAGAAGCTCGCATTATGCGGCTGCTGCTACTCCATTGGACACGATTGAGGCTTCCATTTTGTGTGAAAACACTATGATGGAGCCTGGCAACCAAGATACACCATGCGAGTACAACATGGCAACGGCCTATGAAGACGAATGTCAGGAGGATTTGGAAAACAAGAAAAACGGTGCGACTACCAGTCCCACCTTTTCACACGACACCCAAATTCCAGGGCGGCAACGAAAAATGCCTATCTCCCGTGCTGCTACACCAGATTCGATGCCTGTTTCTCCGCTTGAGCATCCACAGGCTGAGTCTATGACACCACAAGCATCAGCTGTCCAACCAAGCCGAGCGCAAATAAGCATATCTAGCGGCTCACAGGCTTCCAGTGACAAGTCGCATGGTGGCTACTTTCGACGCGAGCGATCATCGACTATCGCCAGCTCGGATATCGATGGCGGTGATGCTGCATCGCGAGACGATGATACTGATTTCCGTAGCGAACGCGATGTGGTATTTGATTCCATTCGTACTCACAGTTCTATGCTCAACCGTACCGTCGAGACTCCTTTGGAGTCTGTTTTCAACGATTCACCACCTGGCACCACAGCTGGTGCGTTTAGACATAAGCGGCCGTCTATCCTGCCTGATCCTGCTTGGGATGCGCCAAGCTTTTTACGAGATAATAATGAAGACAACCTGCCCACACCGATTGGCCTACAGCCACGACTGGAGCTAGTTATAGACGAATACAACCCACGGCTTTCTATGACGGACGACCTAGATGATGATTGGGGCGACTTCGACCACTCTCTGGCTCACGGTCTGTCTCCTCCATCCGTTCAGGGCTCTATGAACATGAACAGCCTTTCTCCTAACATGAGACAAGCCCTCAAGGGCATTGGCAGAAATGACGCAGTAGATGAAAGCGTCAGAGAGAACCAGTTCGATCAGATATTGGAGCGACCTTTGAGCAACCTTTTTGATTGGACTGAGTCGTCGATACATGTTGAGGGGGAACTCGATGAATCTCGGCCCCGCACTGTTCATGGTAAGCATGATACTGACACTCGAGGAGGCCGAACTTCTAGTAGAAGATCACCTCTGCCGGCGCATATACGCAGCCAAAGTGTACCAGTCGTCAATGACCCGAGCGAAAACGCCATTGCGAATGCCAACCCCAAGTTCGGTACGTGGGGCATGGGTAGCAAGACAGCTAGTGAAGACTGGGGCGAGGACTTTGAATTTGGAGATGAGCCTACGGCTATTGATGCCAACACCGCAGACTCTGAATTACGGAGCAGCTTCTTGATGCTCGTCCCAGCGTCGATTCAAGCCAGTCAACCCAGTCTACGTGCTCACACAGGCCACATACGTGAACTTTCGCTACTTGTTAACGATCTAAAGAGATTATGTCGACATGGAAGAGAGCTTAACCTGACATCCGGCCCTCACCAGCAACTGTGGGAAGAGGCTGAGGGTATTATTGCCTTGGCGTCTCCCGATGACGAGGAATTGGAGAGTGGCCTGGAAGCACCTGCTTCGCCTATCGATTTTCCCTCGGATCTCAGTGATCAGGTGCTGGATGATAGTTTTGACGAAGGAGATGTTTCCCGTCTGGACGATCTCGAGAACCCCGATCACAATATTTCTAGCGACAATGTCTCGACGAAACCTACGTTTGCCCGCCGTCGTTCGGTACTGATGCCCGACGACGACATTTTTGGCGGTCGGGGCTCTAGCATATCTTCATCGCCACCCCGTGTTGTTTCTGTATCGTCTCAATGGCCATTATGTGGCGATGAAACTGTCATCTCTGAGTTCCCACAGACACCAAACTCCCACACTCGTACTCCACAAAAACAGATAAACGGTGCTGTTCGTTCTGTTGCCGCTGCTGTGCATCACAGCTCCACTTCAGACAGTGGCCGTGGTAACGACGGCAAGTTCCATTTTGATACCACTAGCCTTAAGACGCTGGTCAAACAAGCGAGCGATCTGCGCGGCCGTCTTGCTTGCGTGCTCCATCAGCATGATCCGGTTTCCCAAAGCCCTGTGCGTAAGTCAGCTGTCAATCGTGCAAGCCCTGCTTTTACTCAGGTCTTCAATAATCCGGCGACCAGTCCGAGTCGCCCGTCTACTCGCCCCCGCGCACCATCGACGCTGAGCATTTCGTCCTCGGTAGTGGTAGAGGAGCCTGCAACAGCGCTAGCTGAAGCCCAGGATCTAGGGCAGCGAATGCAGCTGGTGACGCTGGAGTAGCGGCTTGGCTGCACGTTTGTTATGTGTGAAGTTTGATGCTGTGATGTGGTTTATTTGGCACTTTCCGGTTCTATTCTCCGACATGCTTCGTATCTTGTCTTGTTTGCCCGTTCCCCCTTCCCCTCCCCCTCTCCCCACCTCGTACCCATCCACTCTGTGCTGTATGTCTTGTTTCCGTCTGTTCTGTTCTGTTCTGTTCTTGTTTTTTTTCTTTCCTGCTTTGTTCTGCCATATAGACTAGTCTTCCTTCCACAAGCCATTCACGTTACTTTTTTTTTCTGTTTCTTTTTCTTGATTTCCAATTCGTCGGTCGTCTGTCTGTGTCTTCTGTCTGGCTCATTTCTTTTTGCCTCTTTATGCAAAAAAAAGCCTTTTCTTGGATTCCCATTTTCTCTTGTATTGTCAGGACGGCCCTTGTTGTTCTTATTGTCTGTTTGCTGTGACTTTTCGTTCCCGGGTTGCTTATTTCTGTCTGCGTGTTGAAGCTGTCTTTTTTCTTTTCTTTTCTTCCTTGTTGTCGTTATCCGGACTCGGCTTGGCTCGACTTGTACCCTTTTTTTTTCTTTTTTCTTACTGTTTCATCATTTATCTTGGCTACTGCTACTTTTTATTTGCTTTCTTTTTTGTTTTCCTGGTTTTGCTTTTCGTTTATCCTTATCGCGTGGCTTTTTGTTAGGCCTTCACACAACGTTTTTGTTTCCTGCTGGGAAAACTCAGATTACATAACTTAACGCCATGAATCGGCGGCTCGTTCTCGTTGAATAAAAATAACAATTTCTTCTTGTAGTTGGGCGCGAATTACACCCACTGTCACGTATAGTATATTCTCAACATGTCCACCACCATCCTTCCCTCAAGAAAACAACGCTATTGGATATCCATATGTACAAAGGAAATAAAGAAAAAAAAATAGGAAATACAGGAAAAGGAGGGTCAAAAGAGAAGGTCGTGAAGGTCAGTGAAACCAAAGCAAGCAGAGAGAATGTGGTGCTGTTTTTTTGTTTACTTTCGTATTTGAAAACCATGATGCACGCACGGCATATACACCTGGATAGCTAGAAACTCCGGGCTTCTATGGCTGTCGGTTTACATACTCAAGTCGAAATGGTCTCAAGCCGGTTCACTAGCTCCCTCGTCAAGCTTCTTTCTTGTACGCTATAGTGTCTGCCCTCTCAGCTCCGAATTGGGTACAATAGCAAGATCAGCAGGGTGCGGTGCGCGGCGGCGGACGGTGGTGGGCGAGCTGGCAAGGGGCTTAACTGTGAATGCCGGCTCTGATGAGGTAGAGGTGGTACTGGGAGTCTAGGCCCACAAGCCTGTGGTGTCGGCTGAAGCCGCGCGGGCATCAGACAGCGCGCTATCCCAGTCGATGGGTGTAGCGCACTTGATTAGACGTCGGTTTGCAAGAGATAGGAAGATGGCTTCGTCAAGGGCCGCTTGCCAGTCAGCTGGTGTAGTATTGCGGGAAATGTGCTGGCTAGAAGTAGCGGGGGAAGGGAGGCTGGTTGACGGCCAGCTTGGCTGAGCTGATTGTTGTTTTGGTGTGCTCCACGTGGATGTGCTCTCGATAGCAGGCAATGCTTCGGTCGATGCAATCCTCGGCTTGCGCACCGCATTGGAAGTCTCATCTTTGGGCCAAATGGAGGGTTGGGGGAGGCCTAATGTGGAGCCTGACATAGGAACGAGCTTGTTCGAAACAGTCTGTTTTGTTGGAGCCCATAGCGTTGATGACGTTAAGTTCATATTTTCATCAAAAGGCCTAGACACTGCGACACGAGCGGCAGTAGGGATGGACGTTACGGCAGCTACGTTCCTATCCCAAGAAGCCGAAAGTTGCTTGAGGCCATGTGCCTTGGTGGGCTTGACGGAAGGCAGAGACCAAAGCATGTGGCTCGGAGGTGCAGCCTTTTTCAACGCCCAGAGAGAAGAAGACTTGATGTTCATTTCATCGCCAAGCACTCTAGGGCCTGTGGCATGACTCTTAGGACGAGTCTCTGCCATGGCAGCAATGTGCATGTCCCACGAAGCCGAGAGCTGCGCGAGTCCAAATGACTTGGGTATCGCAATAGAAGGGGGCGACCACATCATATGGCGAGGAGGGGCAGTCTTTGGAGGGGCCCATAGCAAAGCACTTGGCTGTGGTAATACCGGGGCCTGCCGCCACATTTCCTCACTATTGATTTGCAGCTCATGTATATCGTCTTGGATAATACGTGGAGGCTTTGGTTGAGTACCGAGCTGCTCAGAGGCGGCGTCTAGATACATGTCCCAAAGAGCAGCAGGTTGTGGCAGACCAAAAGAGATTTTTTGAACGTGGGACATCCCTCCCCAGAGCATACTGGGGGGTTTGGAGTTAGACCAAGAAGATGTAACTGGCATAGGGATCAGAGCTGACTTGGGCACATCCGGAAAGTTAGCCTGGTCTAGAGCAATGGCAAAGGAGTCTCTGTCTTGAAAGATACGAGGCACCTCTTCTTCGCCCTCTTTGTCTCCATGTGCTTCACCCTCTTTCTCTTCCTCGGTAACGTTCTCTAGAGCATATCCCTTGATATAATCATCTTCCTCCTCCTCTTCCTCAGTGATATTCTCGAGAGCATATTCCTCGATATAGTCTCTGTTTTCCTCCTTTTCGTCCTCTGAATCGCCGTAACGAGAGCTGTCTGAGCTGAGAGTCTCAAATACAAATCCACCATCACCAATGTAGAGGTCACCGCTGTTGATCTGTGGCTGTTGGGGCTGTCTTTGTCCGAAATGAAAAGGCTCGTCAGAAGACAAAGGTAACAGGCTGCTATGATGAGGTAGCTGGTTTTGGTTGGACTTCAGCATAGTGGCAATCTCCTGGAGCATAGACTCATCAAAATTTTCGCCCGTAGTTGCAGTCTCATCCCCAACCTGCTCTTCCTGCTCGTCATCGTACTCAGCCTCACTATCATCATAAACAGAGACGGTATCATCGTCAGATTCCTCGTTCTCATAGTCATCAAAGTACGAGCCGCCGAAATAGCCGTTGCCGCTATCCATGCTGGGCACCGCGCCTGCTAGAAATGCGCCATAGTCTTCGGCGCCACCCATGGCACCCGGCATAGTCATAAACATATTGGTGGCTGTGATTTGGACATTAGCTGAGTCAGAGGTCTCTCCCCAGGGGAATTGGAAGATACCCAGAGTATCACGCTTATTAGGAAGAGGCTTGGGCTCCTCTAGAATGTCGGGGAGAACAGTGATGCGGCGACTGCGGCGCGGGGGGCGAAGAGTAGGTGGGCGTTCTCTCTTTTGATGTTGATAGAAGTTCTCAGGAGGCTCTTCAACTCTTGGGGCCCAAAGTGATGATGGAGCATATGTGATCTGAGGAGCAGGCGACCATAGCTGCTTGCTGCTAAGAGGACAGGAGGATTCAGATGATAGGCGAGGTTTAGCGCGAACTGTATTAACAGCAAGACTCTCGAAGATGTTATCACGTTGAACGGGGGCGGGAGCAGGCTGCCACAGGCCACTCCAGCCATCGGGAGACAGGGGACGAGCAGCAGAGGCAATCCATAGACGGCAAACAACCTGCATCATAAGACGAGGGGATGGGGCAATTGAACGAGCAGGTCCAGGAGTGGCCAAAAAGCGAGAGTCATGGCGTATAGAGGGGGCTTGAATGACTAGAGTCTCAGAGTCCGAGGCTTCATCGTCAGTTTCGGGGGGAGTAGGACTGCCCAGTTGAGACATGGAAATATTGATGAACCCACGGCCGTCCATGTGTAGCTCGGGATGAACAACGTCCTGGTGGCGCAAAAGCCGCGAGTTAAGCTTGGGCGCAAATGGCGAGATGACTCGAGACTTGCTCTTTTCTACTTCTAACATGCTTGCGTGATTTCGGGAAGGAGACGTGCGTAACGTCGAGCCGGAGTCTCGCACATTGTTGTGAAGCTGAAGCCAATGGTTTTCTTGAGCTCCAATCTCTTTTTCCAAGTTGTCTAGTAAAGCGCGGCGGTCATCGCAGTCAACAGCAGAGCCGCCCCCTTGCTCAATGCGGAGTAGTTGAGCCTGGATCTCTCTCAAGGCATGGTCGGGCGATTCAAGAGGTGAAGGCTGAGCCGCACGTAGAATAGTGTTTTGTCTCATGACGTCCGTACCGACCAAGATTGGAGCAGGAGGTATCTTTTTGCGTGAAAGACTGCTGCTCTTGCGGTGGGTAAAGGTCGGGCACTCTTTTCCAAGCTGCTGGTGGAAGCGCGTCTCGAGTATCATAGGGATCTCCTCTTCTACCAGCTCAGGCACTTGTTGTTCCTGCTCCTCCTGTTGCGTTGGGCTGTTTGCAGTGATTTCGGGGCATACAGAAGTAAACCAATCATCGCGTAAATCGTTAGAATGATGAGGGGTAACTGCAGAATCTCCATATACAGTACTGGCATCATCGTGCTGATCATTAAATTCAGACATGCGGTGAACAATGTTCAGGGCTGGGAGAACAGGTGATGAACGGCGTCTGGAATCATCAACAGTAGTACGCGAGCCTGAGGACTGAGTGTAGATGCTGTTGTTGAGCTCTCTAGTGGGTACAGGGGGGATGATGTCTTTGAGCTGATAAAGCATGCCGGCTGTGCTTGCTGAGATCAAAGAGTCGGTCGGTGAAATGGGGGCAGCCGTCATTGAAGGAACCGGCACATGTGGTGCTGTATTGGCGCTGCGAGCCGCCTTGTTATCGGATCTGTATAAAAGATCCATCTTCTCCTTGAAAGACATACTGCGCGTGTTGTTAGGCAGGGGCCGAGCCTTGCCGCCGGGAGCGCTTCGCTTGGGATTTGAGATGACGAGAGCAGGAGGGATCTCCGGTAGAGGCGGAAGCTGTGAAGGACTTGTTGGAATTTGGTCAAGAAGTTGCGATTTTCTGTTTGAATCAGGAGAGCGCAAGCGCAGGTGGCTAATAGGAAGCTCGGCGGGGAATATGGGGCGATCTCCATTGCCATTTCTTGGAATTGGCCGAGGGCGATGGACAATAGGTGTTTCTTGATTGGCGGAACCCTGACCTTGGTCGTCGGTTTGTCCTGGAGAAAGCACATCGTCGGGCGAGGCTTCTTTCTCTTGGGACTTGACTGGCGGCAGTCGCTTCATAAGCTTGTTTGATGCATCAAGCATGATGTTTTCAACGACAGTTGGATTGTCATACTGGAAATTCTGAACTAACATCACGGTGGGATCTTTCATAGGCATCGCTACCGACTGCACCTCTTGAGTCCCGTTAGCAGCATCACGGTGCTGGAAGCCTCTAGATGGGTGGTTAGGGACTTGAGAAGGTGCTGCTGTGGCCAACGGCTTGGGATCGTCTGACCGCGAGGGCCTGCGAGGAGGGGATGCTCCCGCAGCATATGTTTGAGCGCTCATTTGCCCCTGCATAACGCTAGTGGTACGGGGGGAGCGACGCCGCATTACTTCGCTGCTGCTAGGCGAAAGTTGCGAACTGGTACTGCGGGCATTTTGAATATCGTCCAGACGACGGGGACTCGGGGCTGACTCTGAATCTTCTCTGAGAACAGACATAACCCGGACACGCTCATCGATCGAAGGTCTAGAGCGCTGGAAGCCGCCTTCGCTACTAGAGCTAGCACTGGCCCCGGAAGCAGTACCACGCTGCTGCTGTTGGCGGCGAAGAGCCTCAGCCTGGGCAGCAGCCTTCAAGTCCATTGTAGCGATTTTGTCGAGGGGGCTTTCGCCAAACTCGTTCAGTTGCATGACAGGCTGCGAGATGGCGACTTTTCCTTTGGTAAGGTTGCGGGAAAGGGCTGCTCTTTTAGGAATGCTCATGGATGGTGACGTATCAGTCCGGCCACTGTAGTAGCTGCCAGATGCCCCCTCAATACGGTACTGGTACTGGGCAGAACGTGAAGAAGACGAGAGATTGTTCATTTCAATGGAGGCTCCGCGGAGACTGGCCTGGCGAGCCTTGAGGTCCTCATAGCGTGAGGGAGGATAGTTGCTAGTGGCAGCAGAGCCCATGCTGCCCCGAGAAGCGAGATCGCGTCCAGCTGCAGACGAGGGGAAGTCACGCGGAGATGGAGCCTCGGGATACTTGGACTCCTTTCCCTTGACAACGGAGTTTGGTAGCAAAGCCAGGCCGAAATTGTCGGCTACGGCGAACAAAACAGTGAGGCCGGTGGCGGGGAGAGCCGCGCGGAGAAGAATTATGGTGCCTGGGGCCCCTATGATCATCGGCACACTGGTAGCGGTCCAAATAATGAAGCCAATGGAAAAGGCGATGGAGCCCTTGCGGGTCCTTCGTTCGTTACTTTTCTTGTCGGGATTTTTGCGAGCACTTGACATGATAAACTTGAATAGGGCATACAAGGCGACCAACGCATCGACGCCTAGTAGGACCTGTGGTAGAGGGCCAGGAACGGTAGACACTGCTGCACACTGGGGTACAAAGTTGGGCCTGACGAACCCACAGTACACAAAGCCCAGCACGACGCGTACAAGTACAAACATCTGGCGCATTATAGACCCCAACATGGACTTTTTGGGGAGTATGGGGGTAGGGACATTTGTCACGGTCCAGATCATGAACTGGATGGCCGCTATACGAGTGATTTGATCAAAAATGTTGCCAAATGTGATGATGGGCTGGCAGATGGTCGGCGGTATCATGAATGCCATGAACTGCATTTGAGACCACGAAGCGCCAGCAACTGTCATGGCCATGAGGGCCAGCCTCGGGCCATCGTTCCAAATGCGAGTGGTGTGGTTCTTTGTGTAAATGCCTGCTATGCCGATAGCAGACTGGAGCAGAATGCCACTAGAGGACTGCAGTTAGTAAGCCATGTAGATGGGTGTGGAGAGGGTAAGGGAACACACAGAGAAAAGGCCGATGAAATAGGGCCTGTGTCGGCCATGTCGAAAGAGTTGTGAGGGCCACAGCTGGGGCCACCTGAGGAAAACTTAAAAGGGCAGGTTGGTTTACGGTGGGTGGTGTGCCGTAGTGGTGGGAATATGTAAAGGGCGACGCCGGCGAATAGCCGCTTGCTCGGCCTCTGCTGAGATATGCCGTTATATAGTATCGAAAGTGGTGTTTGACTTGAGGCTGGAGCTGGAGATGATATCAAGCCAGATCAACGGGCCGGACCCAAACAGCGGAAGGAGGCACTAAAAATTACAGAGGAAATCGTGGGGGTGATGAGTCGTAAGAAGCGAAATAAATGGGCGTATATGATGATGTATGTAATGTCGAAACATGGATAAAAAACGACAAGAGAAAATTGCATGAAAGCTACCAGAGACGATACATGGTGATAAGGCAGTGAATCCGAGCCAAGGAAAAGGAAAGAGGAAAGAGCGACGAAGAAAAAAAAGACGAAAATTAGAAAGAAGAAGGAAGAAGGAATAAAAAGAAAAGAACTTTGTATAGTCCTCGACGCAAAACTAGAAGGAAAACAAAGCCCAAAATGAAGAAACCGAAGCAAAAATGAAGAAAAAATGAAGCAAAGAAAATATGATCGAGAGAGGAAATTCGAAGGTGCACAAGACTCCAACAGCCGGGCCATAAAAGTGGAACTAGCCCTCAGAAACCCATCTGGAAGGAGCAAACAAGGAGGGCTTCATGAAGTTTCGGAGAGCCCCTCTCCAGACAACCAGTCACAGACCAAAGAAGCCTGGAAAAATGGGGCGGCGCGAGCTGTTCTACGCGGTGCTAAGAGATTCGAAGGGTGCGAAACAAGGCAATGGGTAGCGTGCGTGGGAAGGTGCCGCAGAATTCTTCTCGATGGTAATTGCTCGCCCAGAGGCTAGGCTCTATCAGCCGATGAGGGTGCGCGCGTTCTTTCCTTCCCTTGCTTTCCCTTTTCCTGCCAATCTTGCAGACGCCGCAGGGGACTTTTGCTCTACCACATTATCTCCTCGACTGGTCAGTCTGCTTTACGAGAAAACTAACGATAGACTCAGGGCCGAGATCAATACGCAAACCGCTGGCTACTACTGCTACCCCTTCCTAGCCGCCCTTCTGTCCCGCCCTTTCTTCGCTGCGTGTCGCCGCGCGCCTATGAATGGCAATGGCTAAACAACACACATGACCACTGCCTCCCGTCCGTTTCCCATCGCTACTCAACCCATTGTCAGCCTATCCGGCTTGCATTTGATCACAGCATCGCCCAACAACTCACGTCTCATGTCTCCCCACTTGCAACTTCCTCCCAATTCCGCCCCCCCGTCTCCTTCCTTCCCTCTCTTTCTCCTCGCTCCCTGGCCCGGCCCAAGGCAAATACTTGGTAGGATCCCACATCTGAAACCACAGACGTCAGAGCTCAATCAGATGAAGGACAGGGAGAGGGCTGGGATTCGCTCTCTTCGGGTAGCCTCCTCCTTCCACCTTTTCACAGGAACAAAATGAAATAGGAACCTCATCCAATGCAAAATCACGACCCAACTCCTAATTTGCTGTTTACAACGGGAGGAGCAATAACAAGCTCTTAGTACCCAACGAAAATGAGGGCGCATTTCGAGCTAATCTTGCTTAGAGTCAGCATTCTAATCAGACCTCGCTGCCCTAGCCTAGCCCGGCCTTGTTAGGCCAGCAGCTAATGTTTCCTTTTGCATTGTTTCCACCTCCTTATCAGGAACAAGATGACCTCGGAATATAAACTGACCCAGAATCTTCATCTTGCCTCTGCATATTCTGCAGGGGGTCTTGTCTAAGTCGTTCTGGGATCTTAAGGCTCCACCTCCAGGCAAAAAGCATGCAAAACGGGAAGGAGCGTTCAATGCAGCCACGTTTTCTAGAACCTCAAGTACGCTTGTGGCGTCGCGCTATGTGGCGCTGGCTTTGTTTCATGAACATATTTGTGTTGGCCGATCTATCTCGAGGTTTCCGGAAATAAAACACTGCTGCAACGCTGCTTGTTGCACACGTACGCTCGCAGCTTCTTGCGCATGCACGCTTGCTTGGTGATCTGAATACTGCCTCTTCTATTTGCCCTTTGCTCCTTTTCCTCCAACCCAGCCCTTGGGCCATGGCGTTAAGCTTGAAGCTTGGACCGCGTATATCATCTCTGTGCTAAGAAGGCCAATTTAAACACGACCTTCAAGTACAGCTAAGCCTCTTTTGTTTATACTTCTACGCTGAAGCCAAGGTACTTCTGAGCCCACCTCATTGCTGTCGTACCGACAACGCCACTACCTATAGCAATATCATATTTGTATAGTACCCAACTACGCAGCCAACAACTGAGACTGGTTGGCGGCTATCAAACTTGACCGCTAAAACGAAATGCCCCCCCCCGAAAAAGTAATTAATCCTGTGTTGGTAAAAAGAAAACACGTGTGTTTCAATTTGTTTTTGATCACCATCCAAGACGATCGTACTGGCAGCATTAATAAACAGTAGGGTTATGCCACAACAGCAACAATAGGGTTACTGACAGAAAAACACAGTATTCCAGTAGCATACGGCACTGTAACAGTGTGTCCATTCTGGCGATAAGCACAGTGCGAATACAATAGGACCGGCTGCCTCTTCTCCATGTCTATCTTATAGATACTAATACACTTGGCTACACAGACCCCCTATCGACTACCACTGTTCCCACACAAATGAGGGCAGAACTGTGCGCATAATAGTCCAGTGTCCAAGTGCACTTGAGTCTCTGTGCATCTCCAGCTCACTCGTGTCGTTGCGTGTAACAAGGCCTGTCTCACCAATTGCCTTAAATTCCTCCTCCTTGACCTCATATCGAGGCTGCAAGGTGAGCTTGCGTGTACCGGTGCCAAGGAAGTCATCCTCTGTAGCGGGGCGGAAGTCAATCGGCTCCGATGATTTGCGGCAGAAGATGACCATATTGGCAAAGTCCTGGTTTTGCTCCTTGATCTGCTCGTCACTCTGGCGCTCTATTTCGCGGAAAACGCGGCACGAGGGGAATATGGAGCGTATGGTCTTGACTACAGCCTTGGTTGGTGGGAGGAGGAAGTCTCCGGCATAGTTCTGTGTGTCTGTTAGTAACTTATTCTATAGCCATTACTGGGTAAAAAAAAAAAACTTACAATGGCAATTACACCGTCGGGCTTCAGTAGGTCTTTGAGGCCTTGCAGGAATTCGAGCGTGAACAGGGCCACAGGCTCTGCACCGCCAGTAAAAACGTCATGGACAATGTAGTCAAAGCTCTCAGGGTTGGTCTTGGCCAGAGCCGAAGTGTAGCTGACGGCATCTTGAATGACAGGAATGTGATTGGCACTGAGACCAAAATAGTCAACAGCAAACTCATGCACCGCAGGGTCAATCTCAACAATGGTGGTGTTGATTCCATGGGCAATAAAAGCCCCAGGGGTGGTACCAATACCGAGTCCGCTATAGATTATTGTTAGCATCCAAAGAGCCGACGACACATGTTGACAGGGCGGATTGACTCACATGACTAAGGCATTGGCGGTGCTGTCCACAATGGCCTCCTTGGTTAAGATCAAACGCACAGCCTCGAGCATGACAAAGACCGAGTACACCGGCTCGGCTACTTTGCCATTCGTGAATTTAATCCACAAGCCACCCAAAAGACTGTGGTCACAGCGCATGACACGGAAGCCCCGCTCTATGCTCTCTAGAACCGAGACGTATCCCGTGACAGATTCTTTGCGGGCAATTAGCTTCCATGACTCCTCTTCCAGAGAAGCCTGCAGCATGACTGTGGCAGCAGCCGTAGGGAGGTGCGTATTGAACAGAGCAGCATGAGCCACAGCAGGGAGGCCAAGCAGGAGGAACTGCGAGGGTGCATAAATAGCGTAGGCAGCAGCAAATGCCAGTTGCAGACCAACCCGTGAAGCCAAAGCCGACGAGCCTAGAAACATGGGGATTCTCATGCTGGACACAGACTCGACCGTCTTGAAGAACAAGAGCCCGAGTAGGCCCGGGAGGGAGTCCCCGATCCAGCCAGGGAGCAGACGGATGCTCATGCCTTCTAGGCTCAGCGCTACTTCTGCCACTGAGATGACGATCAACGGGAGCAGCGTCACAGATTCCACAATAGTTGGGCCCCACTCAGCTCCCAATGAAGCACTCTCGCCACCGAGCATAAACTGCAGTGCTGGAATCCAAATGGCAACCACCGGGAGAAGCTTGACAAGATCTTTGCCGAAGAGACGTGACAGAGCCGTGCTGCTTGCCCAGCCGAGGAAACAGCCAGTAGCAGTTAGCTTGGAGTGGTGGACAGCTGCAGGGATGCCGCCGAACGTGGGTGACAGAGCCAGCTGTGAGACGGTAGACGAAAGACCAAGGAGAAGCAGCAACAATGCGGACCTGAAAATTGGCGCTATGTAGGCAATAGAGTCCTGCAAGGGCGAGCGAGACTCGGCCTTGTGCTTCAGATCGCGCAGCTCTTTTTCGAAGCGAGCGGGCGTCATCGCAGCATCATTGCTTATTTGAGGGGCCGGAGCCGACGCAGCCGGTTTGGCCATTGTGTGCAGAGGGTGGAGGGTAAAAGATGGGGAAGACGGGAAACAAAGACCGGGAGACCAATACCCAGAGAAGGGCGCAGAACTCCTAGAAAAAAAGACACGCCCAGCGCGTCGTGATAGCAAATATGGTGTTGTAAAAAGACGTGAGGCTGTCCAAAACAAAAAGCGCAACTACTGCAATTAAATAGAAGCTTCAGATGAAATTAGCACCGGGACAGCAAGAGCCAAAAAGAGAAATATAGTCAGAAAGGGCCAGAAGAAACCTTGCAAAAGCCTAGCTGAGCCAATCGAAGCTGAGGAAATCAATCAATGGAAGCCCCGAAATTGTGATGGTGAAGTAGTTGCTAGAAGCAGGCGTTCCTTCTTAAGCTACGTGGAACTTACAGCGAGAAATGGTGAGATGAAACAAGGGGAAAGCAGCCGACCGCCTTCCTCCGGAAAGCGTCGAAGCTTTGGCGACTTTTGTGGAGATGGCCCACCCTTGAGCGACAAGGCTAGGGTCTATAGACCCTAATGCAACATGGCACGGGGGGATTGTAAATGCCCCCCCCCCCCCGCAAGCGGAGTTTAAAGATGGCGAAATCCAGGCTTACATTCGTGATGGAGTCCGGAAGAAAAGCTATAAAGCTGACTGACAAATGTTGGGCCTGAAATACGCTCTTGAAATACCTCACTGGAAAAGATCTCGGGCGACGATTTACCACAGCTTCAGATGTGAGTTCCCGTGTGCGCCCCAAACCCTCTCTTCCTCTTCCCTTGAGTTATTGTGTATGGTGCCGTGTTTCTTCTGCCCTCCCCGCTCTTCAGTCTACATATCCCCAAAGCGTGGTCCTCAAGGCCGGCCTGTGTTCTTTGTTGTGGCTTCTTCAGTCATCCATAGGCTTGTATCAGTGTGCTCAAGCTCCGCTGCCTCTCCCTCTTTCTTTCTGTTCTGCCATAGCTATTCAGAAAGTCGTTTCTATTCAAGCAATGCTGCTTTTGTTATATGCTGCTCTTCGACCCCGTCTTCGTTTTGTCTACTGCAGTTATTGCTGCTTCGCAGGGCAGGCATAACCTATGCCTTTGGCCTCTGCAGTAGTACCGCACACTCTAATTCCGTCTTTCTTTTCTCCAGTACGCTCATTTCAACCCCAACCACGAGCTATTACCACAATGGCCTACGAAAAAGAACTCCAGGTTGCGCAGCTCGCTGTGCAACGCGCCTCCATCCTGACCAAGCGTGTCTTCCACGAAAAGGCCAAGGGCTCTGTTGACAAGAACGACAAGTCGCCCGTGACTATCGGCGACTTTGGCGCCCAGGCCCTCATCATTGCTGCCTTGAAGCACCACTTTCCTGCCGACGAAATTGTGGCTGAGGAAGAATCGGCAATGCTGCGCGAGAACACAGAGCTGCGCAGCCAAATCTGGCGGCTGGTCAAGGGCACTGCCCTGGAAGACGCCGAGAGCGAGCAGCTTTTGGGCGGCGCTATCCCCTCGGAGGATGCCATGCTGGAGCTGATTGATGCTGGCGGCAGCAAGGGCGGTGCTTCAGGCCGCATTTGGACCATTGATCCTATTGACGGCACCAAGGGGTTCCTGCGTGGCGGCCAATATGCCGTCTGCCTGGGCCTCCTGGTTGACGGCCAGGTTACCGTTGGTGTGCTGGGCTGCCCTAATCTGCCAATAGATGATGCGGCACCCTTGACGGCCAACATGGCTTCAGAGCAGACCGACTCGGCTGCCCACGGCGTGTTGTTTTCGGCCATCCACGGCGAGGGCGCTACATCACGACCGCTAACTACTGGCGCACTGAGCACCGGCGGCAAGACTATCACCGTGCGGCAATTGGAGTCGATGGCCAAGGCGACATTCTGCGAGTCTGTCGAGGCTGGCCACTCGTCACACAGCAATCAGGCACGGATTGCACAGTTGCTCGGCATCACGTCTCCGTCAGTGCGCATGGACTCGCAGGCCAAGTACGGCTCGATTGCACGCGGTGCCGGCGATGTCTACTTGCGACTGCCCGTTAGCGACACCTACCGAGAGAAGATCTGGGACCATGCTGCTGGTGATCTGATTGTGCGGGAGGCGGGTGGTGCAGTCACGGACATCTACGGCAAGCAGCTGGACTTTAGCAAGGGCCGCACTCTGAGTAGCAACGGGGGTGTCGTTGCGGCTCCAGCGGCTGTGCATAGTGTAGTTCTGAAAGCAGTACAAGAAGTGCTGAAGATTTAAAGGCGCAAAGCGCAAGTAGAGATAGCTTGGATAGCCTAGTTGAGAAAACAATGCCAATGCCGCAGCTTGCAGTATCACAAGTACGGAGAAACGCCACAAGTCTAAATCGGGCGCCACAACTCCACCGTATCAGGACTGCTGTTACACTGTATTCCTACTGTACCCTAGTCTTGTAGCACCATAAGATAAAAGTGGAGACCGTGGCTTTGGCCTCTGCTCTAATTAAGGAAGAAGGCCTTCAAGCTTCAGACAAGACAATTTCAAGACAACTCTTGATGTCCTCATTATCCAAGACGTTTGGCTGTGCCAGCTGAAGCAATTGACTTGCGACTTGTTCCTTCCCCCCCTCTCTTCTCTTCATTAGAGGCTACTCCCTTGCCATACGCAGCCGGTCGCGATATCTCGACGTAAGCAACGGCCCTTCTCTGATAACGCAATCTCTCTATTCTCTCTTTTCCGGTTCCCTTCTTTTTCTCTCTCCCTTCAGGGAATGATAGGCCAGAATGTTCGCCAACGCGCTCAAGTCTATCTCGGCCACCAATATTACCGCCAACTACAGCATTTCATCGACCCCTAGCTCGACGGCTGGCGCATGGAAAATCTACGATTGCAAGAAGAAGTCGACGGGAAAGCCATACAGCGTCTTTGTCTTCGACCGCAAGAGTCTCGATGGCTCGTCTAGTAGCGCATTCGGCAGCACCAACTCGGCCATGCTCAAACGAGCAGCCGAGGAGGTAGTAGAAAGATTAAGGAAGGAGGCATCGAGTCTAGCACGACTGCGGCACCCAAATATCCTCGAGCTGGTTGAGCCAGTCGAAGACACGCGCGGCGGCGGCCTCCAGTTTGTTACAGAGCCCGTCGTAGCTTCGTTGTCGGGGCTTCTGCAAGAAAAAGACGAGGTTGAACGCCGGGGCGGCTCGGGCGCAGGCCGGACCAGTCGCTATACAACCGAGGACGCGGATGGCGGCAGGAAACGAAAGGAGCTGGAGCTAGATGACCTTGAGATCCAAAAGGGAGTTTTGCAGATAAGCAAGGCGCTCGAGTTCTTACATGAGAATGCAGGACTGGTGCATGGAAACCTAACGCCAGACGCAGTCCTGGTGAATGCCAAGGTATGTGAGGCCCGAAGGGTGCTGGGAGAGGCAGGGAGATTTCGCTCTCCTTTGCTTATTCCCGTCCATGAACTCCCATCATTGTTCTTGGTTTTCTCCTTTCACACACTAACACGCCTCTTGTAGTCAGACTGGAAAATCAGTGGCCTTGCCTTTTGCTCGCCTGCCGCCAACTCTGACAAGCCCACCTCGTTTCAGCCAATCAGCCTCTCTGAAGTACTCAATCTCGACCCCCGCCTGCCACGCTTCGTCCAGCTCGATCTTGACTACACATCGCCGGACTTTGTCATGGACAACAACGTGACCTCTGCGGCTGACATGTTTTCGCTGGGCATTCTGTGTGTGACCCTGTACAACTCGCCTCATAAATCACCACTCGAAGCTCATGGCGGCCTGTCCTCGTACAAAAGACTGTTCTCTTCGCCTGGCTCTATCCCTACGGTGTCGAACAACTTCCTCTCGTCCAAGCCTGTGCCCAAAGAGCTGGCATCTCTGGTGCTACCGCGACTCATCACGCGGCGGCCGGCCCAGAGATTGACAGCACGCGAGTTCCAAGCTAGCGAGTACTTTGACAATGTGCTGGTGTCTACCATTCGTTTTCTCGACTCGTTCCCCGCCAAGACTGCCGCGGAGAAGGCTTCATTTATGCGCGGTCTTCAGAAAGTGCTGCCGTCATTCCCCAAGTCTGTTATGGAACGCAAAATCCTACCAGCTCTGCTAGACGAGACCAAGGACAGAGAGCTGCTTTCACTTATCCTGCACAACGTTTTCAAAATCGTTGAGCTGCTTCCGGCCGGCATTGCCCGCAGAGTGTTTGCTGACAGGGTTCGCCCAGCTCTCAAGCACGTCTTTATTGCTAACGCCAAGCAGGGCAGCGAGAAGGATCCAGTCCGAGATGCCGGCCTGATGATGGTCCTCGAACACATGCCAGCTATTTCTGCCAATTGCAACGGCAAGGAGTTTAAAGACGGTATGTACCTATTTGCGCGCCCCTCATTAAGAAGCCGCATGCCAGTAACTCTGACTAACAATTGCCCGATTCTTTCTCCCAGACATTCTCCCCGTCTATATGCTGGCCATCGAATCACCTGCACCAACCCTTGTAGACACGTCTCTGCGTACCCTTGCGGCTATTCTGCCTGTGCTTGACTTTAGTACCATCAAGAACGAACTCTTTCCTGTTATTGCCACCATGTTTAGTCGCACGAGCAGTCTTGCTATAAAAGTGCGCGGGCTACAGGCCTTTGTAGTGCTTTGCGGTGGCTCCAATGACACACCAACCCAATCCAACGATGGCCTAGACGGTTTCAATGTCAAGAAGAAGACAGCTAGTTCGTCAGCCCTGGATAAGTACACCATGCAGGAAAAGATTATTCCGCTGGTCAAGGCCATTAAGACCAAGGAACCGGCCGTCATGATAGCCTCACTCAAGCTACTCCAGGTCATTGGCGAGGTGGCGGACGGCGAGTTTGTAGCCATGGAAATCCTGCCCATCTTGTGGTCCATGAGTCTTGGCCCGCTGCTCAATCTCAAGCAGTTCCAGGCCTTCATGGATCTGATTAAGCTACTCTCACGCCGTGTCGAAGACGAGCAGATCAAGAAACTGCAGGAACTATCAGGTACCTCTGATCCAGCCACTGCCCAGCCTGGCGACGATTTCATGTCCTTTGGCGGCATCACTGGCACCCAGTTTGATGCCTCGCCCAGCACTGAAGACGACTTTGAGCGTCTTGTTAAGGGTCGTGCGGCTGCTAGTTCTGCTGGTTCTGCTGCTGCATCGGGCTGGGACGACAACCCGCCACTGCCAGTGCGCTCCCATTCACACACGCAAATGGCCCCCCCCACAACATCTCCTGCTACTCGGTCACAGGCTTCTCCCCCTCCGAGCTTTTCATGGTCTACTCCACCTCCATCTCAGTCCACCGTCAAGCCACAGCCACCCACAGACTTGAACCGCTTTGGAGCTCTTTCGCCCTCAGTCACGCAATTCTCACAGCCACTACAGCCAGCGCCAAGTAATGGGAGCGGAGCGGGCTCAACATCGTCGTTTTCCATGGCTTCTACTGCAGCTCCCACAACAGCCGGTGGTATTCCTTGGTCTGCAGCAGCTGCTGCGAAGCCAACTCCGTCGCCCTGGGGCTCCTCCAGCATGCAACCCTTGTCGGGTCTTGGTGGCGCACCAATGAACTCGCTGGCACCTCTTGGCCAGAATCAGCAACAGAACAGCCCTGCCTGGCCTGCGACGTCAGCTTCATCTGGGGCTTTTAGCATGACGCCGGCAAAGTCACCCTCTTCTGCATTTAGCTTGCCACCGCCACCTGCACAGAATGTCTGGGCGAGCAGCTCTCCTGTTTCCCAACAGCAGCAGAAGCCAGCTGGCGGACTGGATAAGTACCAGAGCTTGCTGTAGACTAGTTGGGGCAAGGCCAACAGAGGCCGTATCTAGCCCCGCTCCCCTCTCCCTGGGCTTCCAGTCACTAACTAGGCCATGTGCTTTATATCGTGTTTGTTATATCCATTGTGGCAGCTTCAGCGTCAAGCTTTGCATTGTGTGTTTTCGCAGGCGTCTTGTTTTCGTTTATTTTCTGTATTTATGTGCGATCCATTTGTGTTTTTCTGTCTTTGCTGTATAGCAATCTTGCATCATAGAGTGTACAAGTACCTTAGAGCGTATTATCACATCATGTCACTTCACATCGTATTACTGCGTATACTCACCCATCCTAACCAAAAAAAAAGAAGAAGAAGAAAAGAAATTTGTACACGCCAAAGCCCTGGGATCCGATATCCAAACGCTGTACTGGGCGGAAAAAAAAAAAGAAAAAAAGAAACGAGGATCAATAGCATCACCCTAGGTTAAACCCTGGTGGTGCACCCTCAATCTCCAACACAAAATCAACATCCCCCAAATCCATATCCATGCCCACGCCGGGTGCCGGTGCCGACGGCAAAGGGCGCATACCCTGAGCACTCTCACGCCCAGCCTCCTTGACTCCGTCTTCCGTAACAAAGCGCGTCTTCTTCCTGACCGGCTCGTCAGCCGTGGACAGCTGGGTGTGCCGGCGACATAGCCGCTCACCGCCTTTCATACGACTGAGCTTGGAGCTTAACCCGCTACCCCAGCCATACGACGCACCACTCCCACCTGTCGCGGAGGGCGTTGGCTTGTCTGCCGAAATAGTACTGTCATCCACACGCTTTCGCTTGCCGTTAGTGAGGTCAACATCTTCAGCACGCCGACCTCGACTAATGTCAGCCAAGGTTAGGGTCGGTGTAGAATGGGTCGATGGGATTGGCGTAGAGGCGGAAGTACCAGCTGATGCGGGTGTTGCTGATCCGGATCCACTAGCATCAGCACCGGTGCCGGGCTTAGCTAGGTTCACGGGCTTGCCAGCAAACTTGGCCATATATTCATGGCCAACGCCGCTGCCTCCGCGACCCGCTAACTTGCGGGCTAGATCGCGCTCTTTTTCTTTAGCAATAAGAGCACGCCGGAGGTTGTCCTCGCGTTCTTGCTTTTCGGCCATGGTCAAGTGCTTGCCATCCATCATGTCGGCAGCAGAACGTGTACGACTCATAAAGAAATTCGACTGACTATCGAAATCATAATGCCCCTTGCCACGATTCAGCTCGCTGGGCATTCCGCCATTTTTACGGGTAGCATAACCAGCACCGCCCTTTCCAAACTTCTTGTTAGTCACAGCCGTCATTCCATTCCAATCTTTGCCACTGCGGCCAAAACCTGACCCTGTCATCTCCACGCGGCCCTGCTTGATCTTTTGCAGAGCCTGGTTGCTGTGGAATTCACAGTATTCGGTCCGCTTTGAGTTGATCCATGCCCCACATGGATGACCGTCTTTCTTGACCGACTTGCAGTAGCCCAAATCGCGTGCTGTGCCAATTTCTAGAATGGTATCGGCATCGGAGTTTATGACTAAACTCCAACGGCCTGTGTCCTTCTTGCCCGGCGGAGGCGGCATGACGTTGGGGTTTAGGATGGCTATAACGGTTCCCTCTGTGAGCTTCCAGAAACGCTCAAAGCCAGTGCCAAACAAAAACAGTTCGACGTCAAGGTTCAGATCTACAAGCGTCATGACCATGTATTTGCTTTCCTGCTTTTTGTTGGGCTGTGCGGCATTTGGCTTGTGGGTTCGCGGATCAGACTTGCGGGCCAGAATGGCGAACACAACAATGTTCTGTTCGATTTCCGGCAGCTCGAAATCAGGCGCCTTGACAACCTTGGTCAGATCTGTCACTGAGAAAATCTTGGAGTCCTGCATGTGGCGGGCGACGACTTGGTGCGGCAGAATACGCTTGGTCAAATGGAATGATGAATACGACTCAAATGAAGCTTCCGACTTTTTCTCGGCCTCTGGCTTTGCGATGCCCATAATCTCCTCACGAGTGTAATGGCGGGGTGCCTTGGGCTCTTGCACTATCTCAACGGCCTTTTCCTTGAAGATCTGCATCTCCTGCTGTGTGATACCGAACGTATTTGACCGTACTTGCTGAATGCGTTCTTGTCTCTCTAGCTTTTCGCTATGCTCAGCCTTAGCTAAAGCTAACCGTTCATTAAAGCTGAGGGGCCGGTCTTCTACTGGTGCAAGTCCCACTTGCTGCTTGTGTTGCGCTGTGCCTCGGGCTTTGCGAAGATAGCCCGTGCTAGTGCTGGCGCCACCACTCCCTGTGCTGGAGAATGAGGTATTGGGTTTTGCTTTGCCTGGTTTATCCAGCCGCACGTCCTCTCCTCGCAGGCCTCGAGACAGGATCTTTCGAAGAGGTGACGTTGCCTCGACCAATTTATGGACGCGCTGTACTGGTGATAAGGGAACTTCAACCTCTCGCTCAGCTACCGGTGCAGTGACTGCCGCCCTAGATGGCGGTAGGATTGGTGGCTTTAAAGCCATGGGGTCTGGTATCGCACTAACACTAGAGCCAACGCTATCGCTTGCATTAGCACTAGCCGACGGTCGCGCATAAGCAAGCCTAGCAGGAGATTTTCCAACGCTGGCAGGCGACTTGGGAAGATTGGCAAACATGGTAGGCGAGTCGAGAAGGCCTATGGGCTTGGGCTTGCCTGGCGTTCCAGGGGATGCTTGGGACGACTGTCGGGACTGTGATGCCTGCAACTTTTTTTCTTTTTGGAGTTTCTTGAGCTTCAGCCGCGCCTGGATGGCCTGTAGCTTGAGCTGTAAAGTCTCCTCATCCTCGTCCTCGTCATCATCGTTGTCGTCGTCAAGACCCCCCAAGGCCTGCTCAAAGGGTTCCGGCGTACGGGCAGTACGGGCTCTCCGCAGGGGCGACGGTGATGACGGCGACATCTGGAGCTGGCGCTGTTGTTCTGCTGTCATGGCCTTGTATTTCTCCCGCCCGCGGGGCGTCAATAGAAGCGCATCTCGGGGCGATCGAGGTGGCCACTGCGGCTCGTCCCTCTGAGCTAATACGTAGTCAGTCAATCACCAGTTAGTGCCTGAAAGAGCAACTCCATGACGTCAGTCAATATCTATATCGGCTTCTTACAAGGAATCATTTTGTTTGTTGAGTCCATGAAGACTGAAACCCCCTTGGGCATAACACTTGGGTGTCAAGAGCAAGTTGCCACTCGTCCCGTGCCACAGCCCCAATATCTACTCTAGGTCGGCAGTAGTGGTAGTCCGTCGAAGTGGCAGGAGTAGCGAAAACGGCGATATAGCAGAGGGAAATACAAGGAAAGAAGCTGAGGAGCGCAACAAGCCTCATGCAGGCTCAAAGCGTGGGCCTGGTGATAGTTGCAGACAAGGCTGAGGATTTGCAGATAAAATTTGTTCGTGGCTCTTGCTTGGACGAGGCTTCCACTTCGCTGTTTGTTGTTCTGTTTGAGTAGTTTCCTGCAACATGCAAATCGTCATTGCCCTATATTGGCTGCGTGCGCAACTTTTCCCCTGTCTTGTCCAACTTTCTACCCCGTTGTTTATTTGCAATTACCGTTGCTGTCGCTGTTGCTCCTGCCCATTAAAACTGCAGGTGCCCGTGCACATGTCTGCGCAGATAGAGATAAAGTGGATGAGTGTCTCGCTTAGCGCCATGTCGCGTTCATTGGCTAGAACGCGCAAGACGCGTTTTGTTCATCAATGAAATAGATCTCCACTTTTACTGTGATTGTATGTGCATCACATGACGATTAGCTCACATAACCACTTGTCACTTGGCTTTGGACCAACACAAACACCCCATCCCGTGCCACAACGTATCAGGTCCAACTCAGGCTCATCCCATCACGCACAATGGCACGGACAACCCGCTCAACAAAGGCTCCAGCTTCCGCAGTTGCCGACTCTGCAGCCACTGCTAGAACGTCCAGCAAGGTTCATTCTCTCCCACCAGCCGCAAACCCCAAACATGTCTTTGTCTTGCCTAAAAGAGCAACTCCAAGTGCGCGAATCATCACATTACCAAGCCCACGCTCAGGGAATCCAACACGCTACTATGCCTGTCCCACAACCGGCCTCTACGAGTTCACGCAGGTCTCTTCTGATGAGCCGCGAAGCTGGCTGGTTGAGAGTCCCACTACATCAGGACCGGCTGGCGAGCTCACGACTATCAGCGATGCGAACCTGTTTATAGCAACAGCAGTTGATCCCGTGTTCCACTTGATCTCAGCCCTCTACAAGGAAACTTCATCAGATGAGAAGCCTCGCTACCTCTCGGCTGACGACCAGCTCGACAAAATTCCCAGCGACGGCTCGCATCTGTGGTCCATCCTTAAGTGGACGGGCATGCGCAAAATCTTCGAAGACAGACTAAGCGCCATCTGTACAACGGCCGACCTTGGCGGCGAAACGATGTACTGCCTGAACCAAGCCAAGGTCTATGATCTGGTCCTCGGCAAGGCGTCTCAACTGGCTGAAAATGGGCTACCCGATAGTCTGGAGGAGAAATTTGTAACAAAGGTTCTAGAGTCACCAATGGTCTTCCAAGCGGCGATGCCTGGGGCTGTCCTGGGTGACACCAACGAAACATGCTCTGGCTCTGCAACACCAAGCACAGATGCAGCCAGGTCACAGTCATCCGCCGCCGACTCAACATCGACGCCTGCTACAGATATAGACAGCTTTGCGGGAGGCTCTTTCGTTGCTGTCAAGATCCCCGAGGATGTGCTTGCGCTACAACGGATATCCATCGCCTTCAAATTCATATGTTCCAAATATGTTCCCGGATCGCTTGATGTGTCGCTAAAAGCTCTCCTCGCGGAGAAAATGGACTTCGGACCACTTGATACCTATCTAGCAAAGCTAGCCAAGACGCGCTCGGAAGCTGTAGCTTGCCGCTCCAGCGACATGTCACGCAAGCACCCTTTAGAGGACGCCGAAGATCTGCTGCAGGAAAAGAAACGCAAAGTAGAGGAGGAAGCCAAGAAGAAGAAGCTAGTCAGTCGTGGCGTGAAAAATCTACAAAAGGCCAATACAACAGGCATGAAAAAGCTCAGCCACTTTTTCAAAAAGGCCTGAGTCGGAGACTAGTGGGTAGTGCGCGCATTGTTTGATCGGTTGGGGCGGTAATAGCGACCGACTCGTAGTCGTAAGGTTGCACCAGCAGAAAGGCGTATATAGATACGAAAGAGCAAGGATATGCACACGGATAAGCACAAGACGTCTCTTTTCATTTCATTCATGAGTCATTAATCAAGTCAACTTCTCGCTCCAAACCACCAGTCGTTGCTCGAGCGTACGTACGGGCTTTTTCCCCTATCGTGTGCTTGCACCACGTGATCTAGAGCTAGACGACGCCCCTCGAGGAATGCCTCTGCCTATACTCGACTGCCCCCTGGTATTAGAGCTTGAAGTTGCTCTCGACTGGTACCCAAAGCCTGAAGATGAGGAAGTCGCAGCGATGGAGCTAGAGCCCCGGGCCGTGCCTCGTGTTACGCCTCTGGTTGTGGTTCCACGCGTAGACCCTCTTGAAATGCCCCCGCGGGTGCCAGCACGACTCCTAGTGCCGCGAACAGAGCCCCGCGAAGCACTAGGCGCAACAGTCTTACGGCGCTCTTCATCTTCCGCCTTTTGGCGCAACGCCTCACGTCGACGCTCTTCCTCTAGAAGTCGCCGTTGTTCGGCCTGTTGTCTAAGAATGGCTTCTGCTTCGATGTCGGCAAGATCTTGGGTGGCGCCTTTCCATGAAGGGTCGAGGATGAGGCGTTGGTTATGTTCTGTTTGCGAGAGGATGCGAGTCCATGTGTCAAGTAGCGTGGACGAGTTGTTGACAGTACCGCCGACAACCTAGATGATTGGCATTGGTTAGCCATAAGCAAGCCGACATGCGGGGCAAGAGGGTTGGAGGTTTACAGCTGCAACTCACCTTCATGTTGCTCTGGACTTTTTCTAGCGTCGCTATGGTACTCTCGATTACCGAATTGATGTTTTTGATGCCCTCGAGTTCTGAGCGCAATGCAGTGTCACGGTCATAGCCGGCGCTCTGGTTGCCATGCAGGCCACTGCCCGTCACTGGTGTCTTTGGTGTCTTTGGCGTCTTGGGCGTTTTGGGCCGCTCAGGCACAGCAGCAGGCGACGTCCAGATGTGGTCTAGCGAATCGTCGATAGGATCCGACATGGCCATTCAAAACGCAGCAGTAGACGAAAGAGAATGTTGGTTTCTTTGAGTCTAGCTAGTGCTAGAAATAGAAACACCGGCACGAGATGAGATGAGAGGCGTGTGACACGGCCGAAAAAGAAACAAAGAAACGCGGAAGCCTGGGCCGCGCGTTGGACAAAAACCTGCCAGTTTGTAGGCGCTGGGCGGGCATGAAATCAGCATAGACACAGTTATGGAGTGTCGAAGACGGGGCGTGGTGATGAGACTACGAGGTGAGGCCCACTTGACAAGGCTGACAAAGCGCCACGGAGTGTCGCAAGAAAAAGGATACAGCCTTGCGCCAAGGTGCAGTGCAGTACATTATAGTACAGTGGATATCAATTAGTGTGGCAGCAAACAGCAAGTAAAACAGAGGGGCAGAGCTGAAACAGCAGGTACCTCCTCTCTGCTGTCAAAAGCACTTAACATCCAGGTACCGTCTCGCAGGCCACACCCATGGCTAGCTTGCCACGTCGCGCAGCAACGGCCCACACCGACCATTATTTTGCCCTATTTTCGCGTACTTTCTTTGTGCGGTTCCACTCTTTTTCTCTTAACGCGTCGCGGGGATCCTCTAAGAAAAAAGTAGTGGGACAACTTGCTTGGAATCTAGTTGCCAACCTCCTCAATACCCGACAACCAGTAAACAAGAGGGGCTTGCATATGGCCTGTGATTGGCTATCGTTTGTGTCTCTTTGTATGATGACCAGCTTTCTTTCAACCGCCCTCCATGCCCCTGGGCAAATCCCTTCCCCCCCTTCATGTCCTGCTCTTTAACCCTTCTTGTTTTCTCTACTCATAACCAGGACGTGCGCCCCTTTCCTTTTTTTCCCTCCCTTCTTGTTACCCTAACCATTATCACGGGTTTGCTTACTCTCTTATCCACTTCTCAGATACCTCAGCATAACATCCATCACCATACACCCACCCACCTGTGAGCTTGATTCTCCCTGAGCACCGCCTGGAATCCTAGTTACCACAGCTATTTGTTTCTGCGTCTCTGTGTGTGTGTCTTCTGTGGCATCCCTCTCTCGTTCTTCGTGAACTTGTGAGACAGGCGTCAAGAGTTACAAGCTTTCTTGTTTTCTTGTCTTGAATGAAGCCCAAGCCATAAGCGTCACTCGCCAATAAGACAGCCTTTGCTGCTGCTCATGCCTAGAGTTTCAGTCCTGCCTGCTGTATCTTGTTCTTCGTCTATCTCTTCAAACCGCTTCCTGTTTGCTGCTGACGGCGAGACAAACCCTGACCTCTGAACTCTCCGGAGCCCACTTCCGCATCAGCAACTCGAGACCAGTGTATCTCGTCCACTCGCTATATCTCCTCTGCTCACTTGATTCCCTATTCAATTGCATACCCTACGAACACGCCTTTTTTGCTGGCCCGGAATCATGGTCTCCAGCAAAGCCCCCTTGGCAGGTGCCCGGGCTACTACTCCTACGTGCAATGAGTCTGAAATGGTTGTACATACACCTCCCGCCCCTAGATTTGGTGGTTATGAGGACCGATGGGCTCCGTATTCCCCGCGCAAATCAGCTCGTATTGCAGAGAGAAAGACGCACAGAACCCCGTCGCCGCCGCCTTTCGGTCGTACCCAGACAGTTGCCTCTACCCCTGCCCAGAAAACTGCCGCTTCCAAGACGGCTTCCGTCTCTTTCACCTCTCCCGTGGCCTCGCCTAGAAAGAAGATGACCCCAGGACTCCAGACCCCCCGTAAACAACTGGGCAGCTCTCGTCTTACTTTGGATCCAGCTTGTCTGTCGTCGTCCTCGAAAACAAAAGAGCCCTCATCTGGTTCTACCCATGTTGGCTCTGCTGGTATGCCAACGCCTGCCAAGACACCCCGCAAGGCTGGACCGAGAAACGAAAACCTGGACTCCATCTCTCGCAATATATTCTCTACTTCTACGAGCGTTGCAGACACCAATTCTCCCGAACTGACGCCACGTCGTCGTAGAGTCAAAAAGTATACGGGTAGCTCCCTTGACAGCATCATTGCTGACGAGCCTAGTGAAGAAGAGCTGGCTATTCCTATATTTACTGATGCTGCTGACCGGCCCTTTGTTATCAAAAATACAGAGGATGATCCGTTCCTCCGTAAAGCCCCTTCAATGGTGCCTCCTCCCGCACCCAGACGCCGCAGCCCACGGAAGAATGTGTCGGTGGCTGGAGAGGGCCGCATCACCGTCGAGGAAGCCATCAAACGGGACGATGGTATTATTTACACCTTTCGTGGCAAGAAGTTCCTTCGCAAGTTTTCTCCTGAGCGCGAAGAAGTTGATGGTATCCGCACTCGCAGTGGCCTGAAACCTCGTCTTCTGTTCCCCCCAAAGAAGGCCCAACCTGCCCCGTCGTCGTCACTCGAGGACGAGGAGGCTGATACTGATGTTGAAGACCATGTTAAGAACGAGATCATCATTACTGAAGATGCCGAGGAGCAGGAAAAGGTCGCTGCTACCGTGGCTCCCGCGCTACCTGCCACACCTACCAAGCCTATCACCGCTTGCTCCAAGACACCCAAAAGCGCCCGATTGAGCCTGCTGACGCCCCCCGAGTCGCACCGTTCTACACGCGCATCGGAGAAGTTTTTTGATGCCCTTCCGATCAAGCGCTCAAGTGCAGTCTTCGAGCAGTGGCGCAGCGCGGGGGCTAAACGTCGCCGTGCTGCCGATGATGAGGACTCGGAGCCTGTGCTCAAGCGGGCGAGGTCATAAATCAAGGACCGTCTCTTTATTGTGCTATCGCCCCGCCACAAGCCAGCAGCCGTGCCTAGTTGTTGTTATTGTCATTGCCGTTTTCCGTCTGCTTTCATACCGGTCCCCGTTCGCAAACTTTGACTTGATTCTTTAACCACCTTTTTCTTTTCTTTTCATTCTTATTCGACACTCTTTTCACCGATGTTCTCACATGTGGTCTTTCTATTACTACCTTTTTCTTTTTTGTTTCATGCATGCTCTTCATGGGCATTGCGTCTGGAGCATTTTATCTTTCATTTATTCCTTTCGCATTCTTTTTTATTTTCCCTCGATCTTTATCTTCTCTTCACTACGCTCTTTTACCATTTTTTTTTTAGTTTATTTCGTAATTCTTTCTTTTCATTCCATTCTTTTCTGCCACGTTGGGACTTTTCTCACATATACTGGTTTATTACATTCTCTACACTCACGACCACTATTTTTCTCTTCTCTTCTTTTTCTTGTCATGTCCTCGCGCACATCACGTCGTCACGGACGGGCTGAACCTCGAAACGCACACACACAACATGCTTTGACAAAGCAGCTTCTGCATATTATTGCCGACGGTCTTCTATGCCTTATGCCTGGTATCGTCTCACGGGACCATTCCTTTTTTGATTTCTTTTTTCCCCATCACTTGTGGTGGCGCGCATCCAATGGATGCTGCCCCTGACTTTGGAAGTCCGAGTCAGCCTTGACCGCCCCCTCCCCCCCCTTTGCTTTTCATCATGAGGTCTGACGCAGTCGTCACTCATGTCATACCATATCACCCGCTAGCTTTTTGTCATTTTGTTCCGTTTTTGGCCCTTGATTTTTTTGCGAGAAACTGGCTTCAAAAACCTGGGTGCCCACTTGCTCCGGCAAGCATGCCCCTCTGGCTTTTCAAGTACAGACGACGAAGGAAACGATATCCCACTCTAGTTCTTTTTACTATTAAGACGGCTGCTTATTTGGCGTTCTTTGCTGAGCTTTTTTTCACTGCCCTACTTTTATTGCTTTACTGTCCGTTTCCTTTTCTACCCTTCACCTGTACATGCTTTTTTCTATCTCTTTATTACGTGAACTTGTTGGCTTGTTTTTTCTCATGTGGCGGCAGTAGTGTTTTTTGCGGTCAGCATCTCGGGCAACCAGGGCGGGCTGTCCTGCTTGGGTTTTGGAAGATGGGTCACAGTAGTAAATACAACTGACTTATTTTGCGGCGTTTGATGTTTTGAATATGTATCCAAGTGCCTCTTCGTTTATTTAGTCTTCGTGTCTGGGTGCATCGCTTGTTATATGTTGCTATCTGCGCTGTCGCCGACCTGCCTGTCGTCCCTTCTCTAGTTACACAAGGTGTTTTGTCCCTGCCCGAATCGGCCGTTACCAATGTGCATACGATCGGGCTCCTTCTGTATCTGGCTTTATGTCTTTCTTGCTGAGTTTTCTATTGGCTCTGCCGGCCCGGCACCTTCTGTGTATAGCCCTGAAACCAACAGCAAACGAGCATGGTAGCTTTTTGTGGGGCGGCGATGTCAACTTTTGCTCCTGTCTTGTAATTTGTCTTATAGTTGATATTACTTTGCTGCTCTTTCGCAAGGGAAAATACGCCAACCAGGCTCCAGGTCTAGACTTCAATGGTTGCCTGTTCTTGGTAATGTACGTAATTGCCGTGACCTTATCCTAGGTGTCAATTGCGATGATAGACAATACCCCCCCCCCCCCAAACTGGATAGGAGACGGGTTTCCGCCAAAGTCAGTCCACATCTAGCCCAGCCTAACCCTCTGAAGGGGGGGTAATTACCTCTAAAAGGAAAGCTTGAGCCTAAAATTGTGTGCAATTTCTGCCCTTCCTTGCGTTTGATGTGTTCGTTCATCCACACACAAGTATAACTACCTCGCAAGACCCATTTGCGTTTCTATTTTCTGCTCACATATCACTTGTTCTATTCTTCTCTGTACATCTCGAAGCACATTAGTTTCACTCAACCCCCTATTCGGCCGCCCTATTCGCTTATTCTCTTCCGCCTTGGGCGTTCTTCTGCCCTTGATTCTCGACCTCACTGCCCTCCTCGACTCCAGATAATGCATATCCTTGTGACCAACGACGATGGCCCGCCATCCCCCCACTCCTCGCCCTACGTCCACACGTTGGTTCGCCAGCTCAAGGCTGCAGGTCACACTGTCTCCGTTATCCTCCCGCACACCCAGCGGTCTTGGATCGGCAAGGCACATATCATCGGCCAAACCGTCAAGCCCGTGTACTACCGGCCCGGCAGCGCCTCTCACGGTGATGGCCCCGAGGCCCAGGGCTCTGTGCATAAACTCCCCCAGACTTCGCCCGTCGAGGAAGAATGGGTCCTGGTTGACGGCACGCCAGCCTCGTGTGTGCAGATTGGCGTGCACCACATGTTCAAGCACAAGGCCCCCGTTGATCTCGTCGTTAGCGGACCCAACTTTGGCCGCAACACCACCGCCGTCTTTGCCCTGAGCAGTGGAACAATGGGAGCAGCAATAGAGGCGGCCGTCTGTGGCTTCAAAGCCATTGCGCTCAGTTACGCCTTCTTCACGCAGAACCATGACCCTGACATCATCGAAGCCGCTACCCGCCATTCAGTGCGTGTGATTGAGGCGGTCTACAAGCAATGGCCGACTGACAAGTCCATCGACCTGTACAGCATCAACGTACCGCTGGTCAGCGAGGTTGAGACTAACAAGACCATGTGGACGGATATCCTGCAAAATTACTGGACTGAAGGTAGCTGCTTTGAGGAAGTTGATGGTGGTGCCGAGGACGACGATGCAGATCTACAAGAAGAAAACATTCGCCAGGGATCCATCCAGCCCGAAACCAACGGGCCTGTCTCGGGCCACAGCCACAGGCATTTCAAATGGGCGCCCAAGTTTGCCGGTGTTTATAAGAGCGTCGAAGAGTCAGAACCTGGAAACGACGGGTGGATTGTCAAGGAGAAATTAACTAGGTAGGAGGTTTCTGTTCTCCGCATATTACACTCGTCATTGTAGCTAACCTTTCATACTTTCTAGCATCACCCCTCTTAAGGCTAACTTTTTCCAGGCAAGTGGCGACCTGCTTGGTAAGGAACTGCAGCTGTAAGTGCCGACTTCAGCAGTAGCATGTTTTCTTATTTCTTTTCTCTCTACCTTTGTTATTGTTGCTGTTGCTGTTGCTTCTGTTTTCCCCGGCGTGTTTTCTCCTACCCTGGCTTTCTATCTCCTCAATCCTTCTCTTGTAATGCCCTGCTTATTTCAGTCGGGCTGGGTCATATGGACAAGTGGATGATATACGGACACTGCGAGATGGCATTCTATGCTCCTGAGCTTCTTGTCCCATTTGGCGTAAGATTGAGGTGTGAGATGTGACTTGGGGTAATGTATCTTGCGCCTGTACATGACGATATGAGATATTTATTGAACAATGAGCTTTTGCTATACTCTTTACCTGTGTATTTCCGAGTTCTGGCTGTTTTCGACTTTCCTAGTTATCAGTTCTTGTGTTTCTTTTATGCTTACTCACAGCTCTTTCCTCCTTCTAGTAGCACCTCCGCCACTTCTACCAGCCCGGGTCCGTCCAGCCTCTTTGCCGCCGTCAAGTACGATGATCCCTATGTGCAACCGATTATTGTAGCTGCCCTGGAAAGGCTCTTCCCGGGCGTTTTCACCATGCTCTCGCCCGAAGTCAAAGGTGACGACCCAATTTCTCTCGCTACCTACATCCCCGATGCCGCCAAAGTCTTGCAGATCATGGCCTACGAGGCGCTAGACTTTGATTACGCCGCACAGCACTCCAGCACGGCTTTAATCAACAGCTACATGATTCGTAAGGCCCTTATCCGCAAGCATTACCTTTCATTAGCCGTGCAGCACTGGGTTGCCAAGCACCCTGAATCCATTCTTAAAAAGGCCGTCAAGCCTAGTGATGCTTTTGAAGTTGACTACGCCGAGTTCCTAGACGATTCTCTAATAGAAGCCTTTGATCTACGCCAAAGCATGGACGAGAACGAGAGCAAAAATGCTGAGGACCGCCAGTGGTGGATTCTGAAGCCAGGCATGAGTGATCGTGGCCAGGGCATTCGCCTGTTTAGCACGATGGAGGAGCTCCAGGACATCTTTGACGAGTGGGAGGCCGAGCGGCCAGACTCGGACGACGAGGGTGATGTCGACGAGGACACGCATAGTGCTGATGGGAGTGCGATGACGCAGGACAGGGCTGAGTCTGGGGGCGATTACATAACTGCGTCACACTTACGTCACTTTGTCGCCCAACAATACATCCACCCACCTCTGCTCCCCGCCGGCGATAACCGGAAGTTTCACATCCGCACATATGTTATGTGCACTGGCCGCATGTCAGTGTACGTCTACGACGACATGCTTGCGTTATCTGCAAGCCAGGACTACACTGCCCCGTGGACCGATACCAACCTAGATGCTCACTTGACCAATACGTGCCGACACGACGAACTTCCTGAAGGTGCGGAACCAGTAGTTAGGAGACTTAGCGAGGTAGCTTTCCCGCCGGACTCAACAAACTACGCAACTCTCCGGATGCAGATTGGTGAGATTGTCGGTGACCTGTTCGAAGGTGCGGCCCGTGCCATGGCCATGCACTTCTCGCCGCTGGCCAATGCGTTTGAAGTGTTTGGTGTTGACTTCCTAGTCGGCGCTGATGGCACGCCGTACCTACTTGAGGTCAACTCGTTCCCAGATTTCCGCCAGACAGGCGACAAGCTGAGCGCAGTGGTCGAAGGCTTCTGGGTTGAAACACTACGCCATTCCGTCGGTGGTTTCTTTGGTCTAAGGGTTAGCAAGCCCGCAGCAGACAAGCCACAGCTCCAACTAGTCCGCAAGGTTGAGCTGGGGCTGTAAGCTAAACAGTCAGGCCCAAAGCAAGAGAAAGAAAAAAA
>NETT01000101.1:19237-54939 GCA_003449175.1 Ceratocystis smalleyi | reverse complement strand
TGAGTTCCATTCTCTGCGGGTCGACTGCGTCGAATGCTCCTTTGATGTCGAAAGTGAACATAGAGGTCACTGAGGCATGCAACCGCATTGCGCAAAGCAACTTAAAGCCCGATAGAGGGAGATCTCCTCCGAGAAGCGCATGCAACGTCCGATATGGTCTAGGGGCTAGGATATCTCGCTCTCACCGAGAAGGCCGGGGTTCGATTCCCCGTATCGGAGACGATCGTAGTTCTTTTTGTGTGGTGTTATAGCATCTTCTTTGTTTCCAAGGTTTATTTTTATTTATTTTTTTCGTTTTGGATGGGATCCGACGGGCCGGACGGAGCCAGCCAGTCGAGTGAGTGCATACATTCAGCATAGCAAAGTCACTCACTCGGGCCGATGACCGTAGAGAACCAGTAGGCAGCGGGACATTGAATATAAGAGACGAAGAGAAAGAAAAAGCCTAATGGCCTAGAGTCAGGGAGAAAGACGAACAATGTGATATTCTGATATGGTACAAAGAAGTGTGCATGAATGAGATAAAGGAAATATAAAGAATAAATAAAGGAAAGGAAAGGAAAGAAAGTAAAGAAAATGACAGTGATAACACAAAACCACCAGAAACCCAGCGATGGTAGAGAACAAGGAAAATGCAATAAGAGATTCATTCAGTGAAACCCACATAGAGAGAAACGTAAAACAAGAAAAGAAACTTGAAAGGAAAGAAAAAAAAAAGAAAGAAAAGTGAGTGCTGTAGGGCAGATATCATCCCATCTGCCACATACATAAAGCGCATCGTTTAGCGATGCCGATGGCCATGGCCCCCCCGTCTGGAGCGCTTGGAAACACCCGCCAACGCACCATCTGACATGGCCGGCGTAGACAACGGCCGCGGAGGTCCGTGGAGATTATCTCGTCTAGTATTGCTACTGCCACGTTCACGCCTGCTTCCGCCATTGTTAGATAAAATGTCGGAACCGCCGCGTGGGCGGCTTCTGTCGATTTCACCACCGGCGTCCGCCACTCGGTGTAGGGCTGGCTGTGGATTCAATGGCTGGGTTTTGTTAGAAGCCACGCCGCCATGCGAGCCGGCGCCAACGTCGGGTGATGCAAGGCGTTGGCTCGTTCGTGGAGGACGGGGCAGGCGTTGTGAAGCAGTCAAGTTGCGCACAAGCTCTGTGGCAGGATCCAAATGCCTAGAGGGAGCTAGGCGTATAGAAGAGCGTGGTTCGTGGCGAGATGTTGAATACTTGGAGGGGGAGGGCACGGAACAAGGAGACGGAGATGGAATGCTTCTAGCTGACGTGCGAGATTGAGCTAGAGAAGATTGCTCGTCGCTATCCTAACGACGTGAGCGAGGCTTCTCGCGATCTCCACTGCCGCCAATGGGTGCTGCATTGACCCCTCCTGCAAGACCAGAATTATGGAAGGAGACGCCACCATTGTTGTTACTATTGTTGTTGTTGCTACTACCGCCGCTCCCTAGAATGCGGATGTTGTTGGCATTCTGGTTATTTCCCAGCGATTGTCTGCCATTGTCGCCGCCACGGTGGCGATGATCACGATCTCTTCCTCCGCCTCCGCCTCCGCCTCTACGTGAATCGCGCATGTCTCTGGGCGGAAGGCCTGGGGGTGGGGGAGGAGCCGGTGGTGCATCTGAGCGATTGTTGCGGTCGCGCTCGCGGTAGTCACGAGGCTCCTTTTCACGGTCACGATCAGGACTGCGCTCACGGTGATCGCGTTCACGTGGTTGGCGTTCTCGTTCTCGCTGATGGTCACGGCTGTTGTCTCGACCGTTGCGACGGCCATTGACACGGTCTCTATCGCGACCTCGATCACGACGGTCACGGTCTAAGCGACTACCCCGGTGCTCATCAGCCCCTTGAATTCGGGCCCTGTCACGATCATCGGAGCGATCATTGGAAGGACCTGTCGGAACAGGAGGATCGGGTCCCAAGGATGGCCGACCGGGCCCATTTTGTCTACGGTTGCCGCGATCGCCGCCTATTGACTGTTGTAAGGCGCTGTTAATACCAGCAAGTTGTCGCTGGCCACCACCAGATCTAGTCGAATTGCGCCCCTGAGGAGCCAAAGGCGTCAGATCCACTACTGTATTTCCGTAGGCTTCTGAACTGCGTTGACCAGAGTTATATTCTGCTCCCCCTCGAGGGCCACCATTAGACCGGTCCGAAGGTGTCACGGCCTGGGAATGGCCGGCATTTCTTTGATTTGCTGGCGAGGGCCCAGCAGAAGAAGACGGAGCAAGATTCACTAGGCGGTCTGGATGGACGCCATGGCTACTAATGCTAGGATTGTCAGCCGAGCTAGATTGGGGTATCTGGCGATGGCGATCATGAGAGCCCAATAGACTATTAACTGCAGAGCCTGACATGTTTCCTTGGCGGACGCTAGTACTTGAGTCATGGCCTTGGCCTCTCCGTCTGCTACTGGATAGGCCAGCTGGAGGACCTCCATCAGGCGTGCTTGGTCTACTTATATTGCCGCCGCCTGCCCCAGACGGACCGTTAATCATGTGCGTAGCATTGACACCCATAGACGGAGCATTACCTCTACCTCCAGTGCGGCCACGGCCTCGGGGCCCCGATGGAATATTCTCGAAAACTAGAGTCGGCTGAGATGTCCTGGCAGGGGCCTGGTCTTGCGAGCGCTGGTGGCTTGCTTGACCCAAATCCTTATCGTTGCGTTCTCTGTCTATGCGGTCAGATCGGTTGCGGTCTGCGCGGTCACCAGAAGGAGCTTCTTTGGATTCGCGATGCGAGGAATCATTGCGTTCACTAGTATCTTTATCGCGTCTATCAGGGCGGGAAGAATCCCCTCTTCCCTCTCGACCTAAACGGTGATCTTTGCCAGCGTCACGCACATGTCGATCGTCAGTTCTGAAGTCAGCCTCCGGACGGTCTCTGTCTCGACGAGGCGAGTGAGCCTTGCGGTCACTCCTGGACTCGTCCCGTTGCGATCTACTGCTGTTGCGATTGCCTTGGTGCTGCTGGCTTGGAACAGAGGCATTTTCCGAGGGTTGGGTGCCCATGATAGCGGCTGCACGATCGGGATTTATGGGAGGCTCGTTCGTAGCTGCACGTTGCTGCTGTTGTTGTTGCTGCTGTTGCTGTGCAGCACCAGATGGTGATGGGGCGGCCTGAGTACTGGAAGATGTTTCGTCCCGTCCACGGTGACTTATTGCGCGATCTCTCCCAGATCTGTTTTGCCGGTCATCACGTCGAGAAGATTGCTCCTTGTCACGATTAGATGTGCTACCAGCTCCCCGTCTTTCTGGGGCTTGTGGGAGGTCCCGGAGAGACGGACGCTCAAGGCGGCCATGTTCTGGATTGGTGTTGTTTCGAGAGTCCCGGTCTCTGTGACGGTCGCGGCCTTCAACTTTGGCTTGAAGGCCTTGTTCTCTACTATCCCAGTTTACGTCGAGAGTAGAGCGCTGATCACGTGCATTCTCACGGCCCTGTGATCTGACGGTTTGGCCAAAGCGATCGGCAGACGTGCCAGTACTAGGGACAGGTGGCCGAGAAGGCAGCCCTGGCACTCTATCAGGAAGAGCGGAAGAGCGGGAGTTGTCAGGACGCGAAGAAAAGCTAGCTAGACCTGCTCCACTATCGGGTCTTTTAGGGATTTGGAGAGATGGTTGCTGTTGTTGCTTGGAAGAGGCCCGACGTTCAGGTAGATCACGGACTTCACCATCTTCAGCCTCTACGGACTGAGCTGTAGATTTGGCCTCGGACGAAATTAGACGGCGGTCGCTGTGGCAAGAAGAACAAATCAAGTTAGCCGGGTATTCTAGGGCGGCATCATCGTGACTCTGTTCGGGCAAAACAGAACTTACACAAGCCGCTCGGACCTAAACTCAGGTGCAGTGGGCCGGAGGGTTGATTTGGTTGTCTCTTGATTGGATTCAGCCATCTGTGCAGAGTCGCGTTAGTTAGAGGTCGTCATATTATAGACAAAAGGATGAGTTAGGCAAAATATGTGTACAACCTAACTAAGTTTTGACTAAACTTACCGTGTTGGTGCGGAAACTCTGTACCATCACCCACTTGCTCTTGCGACGTTGAAGTTCAGATAAAGCAGTTTGTGCTGCTACAGAGAGATCCACACGGTGGCCTTCAGCACCAGGCGAGGCCTTGGAGCCTGATTCACGTTCGGCAATGCGGTTGAGTTGGTGTGTGAACTGACGAGCCATGAAATCCACAGCTGGGAAGCAGTCGAGCAGACACTTGAGGATAGTGATGCCATTGCGGATGTGTAGCCACTCGGAACCTGACATGGCCGATTTCAAGGCATTGAAGATGTTCTTGTGCCATCCCCAGAGAATATCTTTGAATTGGTCGTACTCGACCCAAGTGGTAGCTACATCGTTCGCATCAAACGCCGTGGCAAAGCCATGCAAAGACCTCTTATCCGAGTCCTTGGCAATACCAAGAGCTTCGCTCTCATAAGCAGCCTTATCATTATGCCATCTAGAAAAGTCTGTTAAGATGCACTTCAGGAAGCGGCCCAAATTCTCTGCTTCACGCACAGTGCAAATGAATAGCATGGAACGCAAACGATTAGCATTGAAGAGACGGTCGAAGAGAGCCATCGTTTTGAAATTTACTGCGTTGTTATCGTGTAGGAAGCGTACCATGCGGTAGGAGAAATCGGCCTCTGCTGGTGACAAAAGTAGGCGCGGTAAAAGACACTGCTCGATGATGGCATCAGAAACAGCATTGGGTGTTTTGACCGAGCCTTGGAACCAGTTGCTGATACGCTCATTCAAAAGTTCCAGTGTTTTCTTGCAAGTGGCGCGGTGTTGCTTCCTTTCAGCGCTGAGCTGAGATGCAACATCGGCAAAGGCTTTCATTTTCTCGGCACGCTTAGAGATACCCACGTGGGTCATATCGCTTCGTTCTTTGGATACTTCCTTCGACTGGATGATAGCGCGGGTGTATTCCTTCTCATAGCGACCTTCGGGAACATAGATGTCGCTCATTTGCAAGGCCCAAAAAGTGGTGAAGAACTCGGGAGTAATGCGTCCCCAGCTTTCGGGACCCTTAGTTTTGGCGATATCCTCAATAAGAGGCTGTAGTGTATCATATATGATGTTTGTTTGGGGTAAATCCGTCTTGGGTGCATCGTCCGCCATCTCAACATCACCATCAGCCTCAGGAGCAGCCTCGGATTTGTGCACGTCGAATGAAAGAGACCGGCGACCTATCATAAAGGCGAGCGAGGCATCGAGCTTGTACTTGTCCATAAGCACTCCAATTGAAGGGGTGTTGCTAGCGTAGTCGGCCGTATCAAGGTTGTATCCAAGGAAGTCGAGGTATTGGATGAGAATTTGGTGAGAGTCGTCAACAAGCGATGATATGTATTTGACGTGCAGTTGATCGTCGTCAAGTGTGTAAATTGCGTTTTGGCGGTAGCGGGCAATATTCACAAGCAGTTGGCCGGCTAGTTTTGAGTCTATCAAGAGCTGAATGAGACGCTTAGAGCTCTTAGCAGAATCGAAGCGTTTATCCAGGCCATTGATAAGAGTCTGGCGACGTAGAGTTTCGTAGCCACACATAGCCAAGATCTGATCATCGGAGAAGTCTAACGACGGCACAATACCGCCCATTGTTGTAACCAGCTCCTTGAGAATGATCAGGTCGGTGCTGTTGCCAAGAGACAATTGTTTGTTGACGTACTTGAGCACAGGCGTAGGGTTCATGATAGCAAATCGGCGGAAGACCTTGCCGCTGAAACGAGACAGAGCCTGTAGCCACTTGCTGGTAAGCAATACGGAGTCCTCCTGGTGTCTACTGCGAGAGCCTGAACCAAGAGAAGACAAAAGAGACCATACAAGCACATCATAGGCCAGCTCAGTAAAATACTTGGCACACTCAACAAAGGCTTCGATCAGATTGGCATAAGACTCAATCTGTTCCAAGGCTACCTTGAAGACAATTCCAGGAGACGAATAGCTGGTCTTTGCCAGCGTCTTTGCCATTTGGGCAATGTTGTCAAGTGATAGACGCTTCATAGTACTGAGGGTCTCCAGACGCGTGCGATTAAAGGCAGTCCGAATGGCAGGCAACCGAGAAATAGGGCCTTCATACCAGTCCGAGTATATCTTGTAGCGGGTCTGGATAGGGTACAGTTGCAAAAGCTCCCACACAGAATTGGCAACACTAGGATTAGCCCTTGTCAGGCTCAATGCAGGGACCAACAGACGGCGGAGGAGGCTCTCCCATCGGCTGAAATTAGGTTTTGAAGGGTCGGTACGCAGGCTCCAAACACCAATACGTGTCAGCTTAGTGAGAAGAACACAGTCTGTACCTATTCTCACATTGGAGATATTGAGAAACGTGTCACATAACGTCAACACATCGTCGACAGAGTGGCATATGGGGACATTGTCAGCCCACTCAGCCCAGTAGAAGCGATACTGAGAATTGTCTTTAGTATCGCAGGTATCCGGGAACGGCCAGCGCAAAGCCCGTCGTGGGACAAACTTTTCTGTCTTTACAAAGCCCTTGGGGACTCCTGCTTGCGTATCGCATGTCACATCACGTGGGGGGCATTCCAAAGGCGACGACGAGCCTTGGGGAGATGGCCGGGCCATTTCATAAACTTCATCAATGCTAAAGTGGCATATGCGATGGATACGGTCAATGACCTCGGGATGTGTTTCTAGAACCCAGGGATACCGCCCTATCAAATACAGGGCCTCGGGAATGGCCCCGATTGTCAAGAGAGATGTAAGCAAGCCAACTTTTTGATCCGATGGATCAGGTAGTTTGGGCTTTTCTTTTTCGTCCTGAGTAGCTGACTTGGTATCATCGTTCGATTTCAAATTGTCACGAATCGCGCTAGAAAGGCCCGTTGGTTTTGGAGTGTCGTCAGGGAGGGCTGCAGCCATGGCCAGTGCATTCATAGCACCGCCAGGACGACTCGTCCGCTCCTTTTCTTCCAGCTCTTTCATTTTAGTTTCGCGAAGAAGCTTCATCCCATCCTCGTCAGGCCATAGGTGGGAAACAAGGTCTGTGAGCGAAATGAAGCCGATTTTGATGAGAAGCGCAGCAAGATAGAGGAGATTGGCAGGAAGTACATCATCTGAGTCACGAGCGTCGTGAGTGTAAAATCGGAGCTTGAAGCCCAGCAATTGGGCGGCTGTGCGATTTCCAGGAGCCGGAAGTGTCTTGGTTTCCATGATCCAACGCCGCCGAGCATCAACCTGAGCGGCAGTATCAACATCGCTGAAAAAGGCGCTCTGGGTTTGCTCGTCAACAACATGGCGGCCGCTGAGTTCGAAAAACGCACGGCTATGAAGCTCACGGGCGCGCTCCCAGAATTTTTCATCACGCTCACGACGTTTAGCGGCAAGAGGAGAAGCTTCGGATTCATTTGTCTGCCACTCCTCAGATTCAGGCAGTGCCCAGTCGGGAAGACCACCGCAATAGGTACTATCGGCTAGCTTTTCGTCCCGCGGCCACCATGAACTACAGCGCAACAGCTTAACGTAAAACTGGAAGTGCTTGATAAGCATGGAGGCAAAAACATCAAGCGTAACGTCCAAAACTCGGCCGACGTCCAAATCAAAAGTTCCGATGAGTGCTTTTATACGCTCGAAGGTCGCACGGGCTTGCGTACCAGTAGGAGGGCCGGCATTTCCAGCCGTGAAAAGTTCGGTCATGAGCTTAGAATATCCTTCAGTCTCTTCGCGAAGTAGATTGTAGTTTGTTTGCCGATAGAGTTGATTGGTAGCATGACGGATGCCCAACTTAGGGAAGGTTTCGCGAATAAGTCCAAGCTTTATCAGGAGTTGGGTGTCGCACAGCTCGCGAAGCATCATAGGTCTAACGCCTGTCGCCTTGAGGAAATAGATCAGGTGACTGCGATATCTCGTGATATCATGCTCAAAAATTACATTCAGGGTATCCGCAAAGTGGGCATGGGGCTCGAAGCCATACTGATCGACAGTGTTGTTGGCGTTGTCCTCATTGTCATTATGGCCCGCGCTATGGTTATCAGGGGGGGGAGGTCCAAGGATCTGTTTCATAGCCTCGCCAGCATCGACTGGCTGCAGATTGCCGCTCAGAACAGACCATATTAGGTCCTTAGTCCAGTATGTGAGCTCGTGGTAGTCGCCATCGTGCACAAGTTTAGCCGCAGAGTCGACAATCTCGTCTCGGCCGCCATTATTCCATTTTTGTAGAACATCACTTGAAAGTCGAAAGTAATCGTAGTGAATGGAGGTATCGAGGGGGATGAAGGGCACAACATCTGGGACATTTGCGTCGGGATTCGCCTTTGCACTGGGAGCAGAAGCACTAGTAGTTGCACCAAGTGCCGAGGTATTGGCAGCAGAGTTGGCATTGAAGGTAAAGGGAGACCCGGTTGCATTGGGGAGAGCAGAAGTTGTATTAGCTGCCTGGGACGAGGAGCTTACAGGCCGCGACGATGGGCTAAAGGCCGTAGAAACGGGAGATGGGCCATTGTGAAGGCTGTCTCTATCGCTAGTGGGGGTGTTTAAGGCATGAGGATGGGAATTCAACGAAATGTTGTTTGGATTGGGCCTGTTATGAATGTTGTGTGGGTGGTGAGCGTTATGCGGATCCCGATGGTCGTTTCTGCGGCGGTTGCGGCGATTGGTAGCATCATCACGATCGCGCGGGAAGTTGTGCTGATCATTGGGCTTGTGAGGCGATGGCCGATTAGAGTCTTGGGCGCCGTCGCGCTTGCGCTTGTTTTGGGGTGCCATTGTAGAGAACAGTGGCGAAGAGAAGGGGACGAGGCCGTGGTTGTCGCAAATTTCAATGGGCGAAGTAGGAGAGTCGAATGGATGATATAGTGGACACGGGAAGAAAATGCCAAGTATGCAGCAGATTTGAGAGAATAAACTTTTATCGGGAGAAAGAAAGACGAGGATAGCAAAAAGAGTATCACGACTACGTCAACAAGTCAGGTTGGCCGATTTGCTCGTTGGCGATTGGATGCAGCATACAAGAACAAGCAAGATTTTCGGGGCGACGAGGGAGAGGCCAGTCGAATGAATGGTCGCCAGAACAAAAGATAATTAAAGCAGAAGCCCAGCAACAATTAAAAAAGGGACAAAAAAATGAAAAGTAGAAGCAAGCGCGCCCTCAGAAAAGTCCAATGCAAGTTGAAGGATGAATATGAAAAAGTCAAGAAAAGCAGCGAGTCAAGCAGCACACAAGGGAACAAATTCAAAGAAATAAAAATGAGTGGATGAGTTTTGGTTGATGATTTCCAACAGGGAAGCCTCATCAAAGGCGTCTCGTCGCGGGTTTGTATTGCAGCAAAGCAAGAAGAGGTGGTTGTAGCGTTTGGAAAATTATCGCCAAGCCAGAAGGGAGGGAGACTTGACGCATCACGGCTGTCCCAGGGTCGCGACACAAGGCTGATGGATAGCATGACTAAGCAAGGCTGGCAGGCCGCACGTGCTGCAATGCGGATAAATAGTTTCTGCAATGCGCTTTATGCCGGCATTCTCTATTAGTGCAAACTAATAATTCCTTTGTGCAGTCTTAACACGCAATCCTTGCTTCCTGTTGTCTCCATTGGTTCCTGGTCGGGCCGCTGTGCTTTGTCTCGAGACGGACCTTTTGCTCAACGCAGAGATGCGGCTGCTTTGGCTTTGATGGTGGAGAGGGCGCTGAGCTGAGCCTGAGCTCGTTTGAATTGCTGCAGCACAGTACCAAGCCCTCAGAGCCTCAGAGCCTCAGAGCCTCAGAGCCCCAGAGCCCCAGAGCCCCAGAGCCCCAGAGCCCCAGAGCCCCAGAGCCTCAGAGCCCCAAGGTCAAGCCCCCAAACACCCAATCCTCCTGAGCAAAACGGCTTACCTGCAGCCGCTACAACACATCCTTTAAGTGGACTCCTTGTGATGCCATCTCCATGTTTTCTGATTCGTCGGCCAGCTGTCACGGTGGGTCTCTGGTTGAAGCTAGGAACAAGCCACACAGGTGGATGAGAGTCATACAGGAGTTGAACGCCAACCTGAAAAGGGCCTTGAGTTCCTATTTAATCTGGCCTCCATTGTTCTCTTTTTCTCTTTTGAATTCTCTACATCTTCTCAGTCTTACGCACAGCCGGTCGCGTTTTTTCTTGGTCGTCGCACGCTGCTCTTTTTGTCTCTTGATTCCTCGTCGCACGCTGCTCTCTGCTGCTGGCTTCTCGCTCGCCTTATCTTATCTCCTCCCCTAATCTCTCTGTTCTCTCTACCGCTCTATTTCGTCATGTCAACGTCGCCCCAGGTCGAGGCCATTTCTCAGGCCAACCAAACTCAAAAATATGGTCAGTACCATGACTAACATACACTACATGTCTTTTCCCTACTTTTCCAACATCCATTGTGCCTTTTTCAGCCTTTGCGTCACCGTCACTTGACACCACAATCCTACCCCGCTATCCCTCCCTATTTTACCCACCCATACCCTCCCCCTAATCCCTATTCACCCGCATTTAATAAAGAACAGTGACTGAATACTTCCAAGTAAGAACGCATTCACAACCGGAGAATCCGTTTGCTGCCTTGATCCCCGACCAGGAAATCGCCATTATCCCCCAGTTTACCCTCGAGTCCGGGGTCACCCTCTACAATGTACCTGTCGCCTATACCACCCGGGGCACCCTCTCGCCCAATGCCGATAATGTCATGGTCATTTGCCATGCCCTGACTGGCAGCGCAGATGTCAGTGACTGGTGGGGTCCCCTTCTGGGCGGCCCCGGCAGGTCGTTTGATACATCACGTTTCTTCATCGTTTGCATGAACAGTCTCGGCAGTCCCTATGGAACTGCCAGTCCCGTCACGAGCAAGGACAACGACCCAAGCAAAGGCCGCTATGGCCCCGAGTTTCCCCTGGCCACAATCAGGGACGATGTCAGGTGAGTTTGGGATATCTACCGTCTTCTCGCTGTACCTATACCGTAGCTAATACCTTCCACAGATTGCACAAGATGCTACTCGATGATCTTGGAGTCCGGCAGATTGCTGCTGTGATCGGCGGCTCATTGGGTGGTATGTTTGTTCTGGAGTGGGCCTACTTTGGCCGCAATTACATCCGCTGCATCGTACCCATCGCTACCTCCAGCCGGCATTCTGCCTGGGGCATCAGTTGGGGAGAGGCCCAGCGCCAAAGCATCTTTGGTGACCCCAAGTATGAAGACGGCTACTACTCGTTTGACGACCCGCCATCTACCGGTCTTGGCGCAGCCCGTATGTCCGCCCTTCTAACATACCGCAGCCGTGACTCGTTTGAATCCCGCTTCGGTCGCAACGTTCCCGACTCTACCAAGAAACAGACGATTATCCAGTCCCGCCCACCTTCCAGCACTCCGAATGAAGCCCACTTCCATATCCACAACGATGGCCACAAAATCAAATCTACTGCTCAATCCCGTGACGGCTCTGGCAGTCCCAATTCGCCAGTGACACCGACCGAGGCAGCCATTACCTCCACCACAGCTTCTAGTCCGACTGGTACCACCAACAGCACCACAACTTCCGCTGCTACTACTGCCCCCGAGAAACACATTCCGAGCGCAGACCCACAGTTCCATGGGCCCGAACGTGTCAGTGTTGCCTCCAGCTCCAGTTCCACTTCTCCGGCCGACGGAGACGCGCTTACCACGACCTACTTCTCCGCCCAGTCGTATCTCCGCTATCAGGGCCAAAAGTTTGTGAAGCGATTTGATACCAACTGTTACATAGCCATGACGCGCAAGCTTGACACGCATGACGTCTCGCGCGGTCGTGCCACATCTATTGCCAATGCGTTGGCCATGATTGAGCAACCTGCACTTGTTCTTGGCATTGAGAGCGATGGTCTTTTCACCTTTGCTGAACAGCAGGAGCTGGCCGCACATATCCCGAATGCACGACTTGAACGCATTGAGAGCCCTGAGGGCCACGATGCCTTCTTACTGCAGTTTGAGCAAGTCAATCGCTATGTGCTAGCTTTCCTCAAGGAGGTCTTGCCGGATATCATGGATAAAGAGGGCAATATGGTAGAGGAAGAGAGCGTGGGCAAGCTCACCAAGTCAAGTGTGTTTGGCGAGGCAGAGGTAGAAGATATTACGGTGTGGTAGATTAAGAAAAGCCAGCTAGTAGAGTCATGGTCCCGTTAAAAGCAGGCATTTCAACTCGGACAAATAATTATGCGGAAAAGAAAAGCATGATATGCTCTGGGTTCTCTTTTTTTTTACTTTTTCTTTACATAGGTGAATTCAAGGCCATGATTAGGAACAGTAAAAATAAGAAACACACGGAAAGAAGTTTATACATCAGTACAAGATGGTGGAAAAACAAATAAATGAGCCAAAAATAAAATAAAAAAGAATAGGAAATATCAATGATAACAAATGAAAAGTTGCCTATAGGGCAAGTGGAGGGTAGAAATGAAAAAAAAAAAAAGAAGAAAAAAATGGAAATGATAATATAGTAACGAATGTATGCAATGGACAAATGTTAGAGGAATAAGTTCAGAAAGATGTAAAGAGCAAAAGGAAAGGATAAATTAGTAATGAGCGTGGAGCGAAAGGTTTCGAACAAGTTATGGCGGTATGAAGATGCCAGAGGGGAGAAGAAGACAATGAGAGAGTCTAGGATTGGGAGAAATAGCGATGAAGCCCTTTAGAAGGCAGCACTAATTGGCCCACTAAAGCCCCAATCTCATATGCTCTCACCAATACGCTCCTTTGCTGCAACCCGCTTCTCCATCGCTTCCTTGAGCAAGTCTAGTTTGCGTTGCGTGACTGCAATAGCCTCCTTGATCTGCAGCTCGTCCATTTTCTCTTCACGCAGCCGATCTTCTACTGTACGTGATTCGCTTGGCTTTCTGCGCATTCCGGGGGGAGTGCCAGAAGAGGTTGCAGCTGGATCGCCCATCATTCGACCAAGCTGTACGCGCTCCTCAAGCCAGTCCCATAGCTGGCTTTCCTCGCGACGCCACATTTCTTCGTAGGCTACAATGCGATCTGGATAGGTCGGAAAGCCCATATATGCGTGAGCGCCATTGTTATATACGCCAGTTGGATGTGTTGTAGGCTGAGATCCAAAACCGAACCATGTAGCTATCAGCAAGCCAGCAAGAAGACCATACACAAGATTGCCTGCGAGGAAAGGCTTAGCAATGTCTATAACCGGTTCTAGGAGGAAACGCGCTGGCTCTAAAGGCCCCCAGTTTGTTGGAGGGGGGGCAGGAGCAACAGCCGGAACAATAGGACTGGATTCAGCAGCATTGCTCTTGCGAGCTTTCTTCTTAGACTTGGTGGCAACGCCACCGTTGGTGCCAGCTCTAGGTCTGGCTGAGATAGCAAGGCGGATAGCCCCAAAAAGGTCATTGCAGTATTGCACTTGACCATCATTGGCACCCTTTTCAATGGGACCTATTATCAACGATATCAGTATTACATCATCCTGGAATTGAAGACACCGCGCGCTACTTACTTTTGATCCAGCTCTTTCCTGACCATTCTACCGTGCAGTTCACCTGTATGCGTGTTTGGTTGTTTTCGGCCCATGAAAGGCAGTAATGTGTCTTGACTGTGAAGACGTTACCACTAGGCACATCGGGAGTTTGCGTAGACACAGTCACATTAACTGCCTTGTTCAAATCTATGGCGTCCAGCGTCTCGGTAACAATGCACTTGGTCTGCTTTGGGCCAATGGGCGCATTTAGAGGCTTAATGTAGGTAAAGGTTCGTGTCTTGTTGTCAGAAGTCAACCCTTTCCTTTCCTCGGCCGTGTATTCGGTGCACCTTTGATTTTCAATAATAAATTTCTGGATGAAATTGACTGAAGCTGGTCCAAAAAGTAAGTCATAAACCTTTCCCAGGGGAGCCGGCATGATATCGTCACCAACGACCCGGTCGTAGTGGTTAGCTTCATCACCGCAATCAGTTGGGCCATGGGTAGCAGGGCCGGGAAAGTCCTGTCCACTACCAACTGCTGCAGGAGGTGTATCACTAGCAGTGCCACCAGTCCCACCAGTAGTTGAAAGTTTGCGGGTGCCAGTCTTTTCAGTATCTGCTTCGGGAAAGCTAGCATTAGCCACGGTCACGGATTCCGGGGTACTATAGGTGTTGTCATCGTCCTCGTCGTAAACATCATCTTCTTCGTCGCTCCCATCTTCGGAGCCGGAGCGATCATCATCATGCTGTAGAGGCATTGTAGGATCATCCATCGTCTTTTCGGTCTTATCCGCAGTTATTTCAAGAGTATGGTGGCCAAGCTTCCATATGTTGATGATGAGATCATAAGTAGCATCACGGCTAGTGAAACTAGCGAAGATATGCCTGTTTTGGAGAGTAGAAATCATCAGGCCATTTTTGAAGATGAGTGCAGTGTTCCGCTTTTCGACAGCAACAATTTCATCGAATCGAATGACCAAGGTAGTTATCCAGCCAAGGATATTGCTGCTGAAACACAGGTGACCTTCCGAGACATATAGGCGGCCTTGACACAAGATTTCTCGCTGCAACGCACAGCTATAATCTTCAATGAGGTAATCATCGTCGGGAACACTTTTAAAGAGCATGTGGAAATCCTTGTTGCGTTTTTTGCTAGCAATCGCAAAACCTGTGAGTTTAGGTACGCTCGTACTATATGGTGTGTGCAGTGGAAGAGATGAATGATTGGCAGCAGCAATGGCAGCTCCAATAGTATTGCCAGTTGCTGCTGAGCCTCCTCTCTTGCGATGCCGCTCTAACGCACTTCTTATACTACCACTACGGTGGATACCAGTAGCCATAGCCATGTTGGCGTCCCCATAGACACTATGATTTGGTGAAACATCACTAGTAATTTGCTCATAAGTTGATCGAGAGTGTTCATCACCACCTATCTCGGCGGAATGCTGAGGATCGGCAGGCGAAGATTCGGATCTTCCACGCAAAGGTTCATGAGCAATGTCATTCGGCATTTGGCTGGGATTAATTGAAGACGTATTTGCCACAGAAGCTGGATCATTGAACCCCAGTTGACTGAGACTGAGATCTCCAGCTCCAAGCGTCTTCACAGCCGGTTCTTTACGTTCCATTGCGGTCGGAATAGTGGGGGATGGAGCAAGCTCAAGCTGTGGAGTACTAGCCGATGCAGCTTCGGATACCGAGTTTGAAGTTGAGAGAGAAAGCGAACGCGTCCTTGTTCCTCGTGCGGTGCTGGCTGTGTTGACGATACTATTTCCAATAGATGTAGCGGCGTTTTGTGCAGCCGATAGCATAGACGATAAGAAGCCAGATGATGGGACGGAGATATCAGATTCAGATTCAGGCGTGTCGTTGGATGGTGTGTTGCTAGCACTTTCGGGGGTGGGTGAGAGGGGGGGACGTGAGATTTTGGAAAGTTTGCTTGGTCCAGTACTCCCGGAACGAAGACGTCGTTGTCCTGGAAGAATTCCACTTGTAGAAACACGGATGATTGGTGGTGGTGGGGGCTGTACTACTGGGCCGTCCAGTGATGGCGGCTCGAGAAAGGTTGAAGAGGGCGAAGAAAATACGCTTTTAATAGAAGACTTTGATGAAGGGGCCTGCGACTTGGTTGGGGTAGGGGGAGTGTTTATTATTGCAAAGACGGGAGCCTTCGTACCGGTAGGAGGAGTCTTAGGAGGAGTTACCGAAGACTGGCTGTTAATTGGTGTGGGCAGCGAAGGTCGGCTGGAATCCTGTGCTGTGTATGAAGAGGAGTCGTCCTCTTGCACAAGAGCTAGGGAGCTAGCTGCAGGTACTTTGGGCAGGTCGTGAGACTCTGATAAGATATCGCCAGGTTCTGAAGTAGAGCTAGCCAAGCTCGAGTTACTCTTCTTCACACGAAATATCCCACGTAGCTTACCACCGGGCGAGGGTGAGCGACGTGAGCCGGGGCTCTTGGTTAATGCCAGCCGGGTTGAACTGCCGTTGGCACTAGTGTCAGAACGGCGAATGCGCGGGAAGGTTGAAGACTTATGGGAGCTAATCAGGTATGACGGGTCTGGTTGCGGGCCGTCTCGTGATTCTGGGCGAGAGCGGGCTATTGAGAGGAGCGACGAGGTGGAAGGTTGGTTTCTCAACGTTGAGTAGGCAGAAAATGTGTAATTAGACGCGCTGTTAACTGATCTAAGTAGCGACGCAAGTTAGGATCAAGCCCCCGATGGTATCAAGGATGGCGTAGTGATGAAATGAATAGTAGGCCATCGAAAGAGGGAGTGTCCAAGACGCCAAGGCGCAAGGTGAAGGCGGCCGAGGGAGGGAGGAAAGATGAAGAATAAATAAGAGGGCCAGGACTGGGGGTGGGGAGGTTTTGATTTGCGATAATTGGGCGAATAATGATACGGAGACAGAAGAGACTGAGCATCAAGAAATCAACATTGAGAGAGAAGTTGGTGGAAAATCAGAGGGAGATAAGAGGGAAAAGAAAAGAAACAAAGCAGAAAACAAGAAGAGGGCGGCATTTGATTGGTAGGCAAATCATCGACTCTACCCACGCAAGACCACAGATTAGGCAAAGGAAGACAAAAGCCCTCCCCTCCTCTTCCTACTGCTTACTGGGCATTAACCATACACACCCAACAGCACAGCACATAAACTGTTCTTTGGATTTAAGGACAGTTTTGGTCACTCCAAGTATAGTGACCACTACTAAGCTCGCTTTTGTCACTTGACAGGGGTATTGTCTGGGCTTGAGTTTGGTTTGCAGGGAAAGGGAAGGGGACAAGGATAAAGTGGTTTCCTTTTGATACCTAATGTCTATGCTAGAGCCTTGTAACATAGGTAAGACAAATAAAACCAACTGTTACCTTGAATAGAGCTTCAAGCGAATAACTTTGAGAGAACGAGAAGAGGCCCAATCATGAAGTTCTCAAGCAGCATGCGAGAAAAGAAAAGAAAAAAAGAATCAAACGAAGTCTAGTGCATATGGACAATGAGTTAATATGCAGGTGATTAAACTTACATGTCGAGGTCTGTGTCTTGCAGAGAAACAGGTTGAGGGGTGGGGGACGAGAGTGGTGTGCTGAAGCGCTTTTGCTTTTCTTCGCTGCTCAAGCTATTGCGAAGTCGTCCCCGAGAAACCCGGACGGGAAATCGGCCAGCCCGGGTATCTTCTTTTGGCGGAGTCGGGATGGTCTGGCGCAGTCGTAGAGACCTTGATACAGAGAGAGATCTTGAGGGGATAGGTGAAGAAGAAGGGGGGCTGATAAGTTCCGTTTCCTGACGAGAAGCACCCATGATATAAAACAAGCCGGCGAATTGGCTCCGAGAGAGTTGTTGAAATCACAACAGTGCACGATACAGCGAAAGCGTTTAGCCTAGAGCAAGAGGCTATGTTTCGGTATGCTGTTGCAGTACGCGCTATATCGACGGCGCCCAGCTATGTGCTCTGTAACTTGACGACCAAGTACGCAGTGCCTTTACGGGCAAGGCAACTGGGCCGAACAAAGAAAAAGGGAGGCCCAAGGGAGAGTTTAAGGCGAGACAAAGGCTTGCCTTGCCTGTTCCTGCTCGACGTGTAAGTCTGCGTCTGTCAAAAAAGCAAAGAAGCTGCAGAAGAGCAAGGACAGCTGCGAAATAGAGATCAAGAGGCTTGGTGTTGTTGTTGTTGTTGTTGCATTTAACGTGTAGAAAGAAAGAAGAAGAGAAAGGGAAAAGCACACATTAAGTCAGAAGCCAGAAGTCGAAACAAAATAGAAAACCAGCCAGAAAATACCAGGAACACAGGACAAAAGCCAAGACCTTACCAGAAGCACATACATGCCCCCTCCCTGTCTTATGAAACCTAGTCAACCTTTGCTGTGGACTAAAACGCTCAGTAGCAAATAGCAAGTAAATGCTGGGAAATAATTAGCCAGAACTCGCATCCATGCATCCATGGAAGGGATTAGAAAAAGGCTTCTTTTTTTCAGGGGAGACAGCGGTATCCCAAGGAGACGACGCAAGATCAGAGTCTAGGAATGCTACGCTCAGACAAAGAAGATCTCGGGCATGTCGGAGTGTGTGATTGGCCGTGACTTATTGGCGATGGTTTGTTTGAAGATCAGATTGAAGGGGAAGTTTTGTCGTGAGAAGGAGGACGAGATGAGGGAGAGAGGGGGAGAGGAGGTCGCAAGCTAAGAGAGGAGAAAGAAAGAAAAGAGAAGAGGCAGGTTCAATGGCATAATTGATACAGGGATAAAGAGAAATATCGGCAGGAGAAAGACGGGGGAAAATGAGGGGGCGTTGAAGTTCACAGCATCGGCACCAACACCACAAGATGGGAAGGCTGCTAATAAATGCGGTAGGCACCCACTTTAGGGCCACAGAGAGCAAACGGGGGAGTGGGGAGCAGGGCTTTGCAGCAAGAAGGAAAGTGCGTTTTCTTATCGTGTAGCCAGCAGTTTGAGGGTCACGCCCTACTAGTGCAACAGGCAACTGCCAACACCACAGAGCTCAAAGAAGATACTCACTGTTTGTCTGCTGCCTTGGGGGTCGAGACGGGATCCCATGTTGACGATTGATAAGGACGGAAAGGGAAGGAGCAGGGGGCATCGGAGGCAACAGCATCTAGCCTTGAATTATTATTATACCCTTCTGCGCCTTCCTCCCTCTCTCCCTCTCTCCCTCTCCTTCCTTCTTCTAGGGAGGGGAAGAGCTGTCCGGGAAGCTGCCCAGCCCACGATGGATGATGGATGTCCTTGCTCTCGTGTCCTCTGTCGCATATCCTTGACCATGACACTCTACAAAATCGACAACAGACAAACAAGCCTTGCCCAGGCTGCAACCGGCTGGCCAGCATGATTCCAACAGTTGGCATACCAATCCTGCCCTGTTTCGTTCTATCCTGTCTGTACTTGTCTTGTTTTGGGCTCTAGACTATGTTCCTCGTCACATCGTCACAGGCTCAGGGGCCGTCATTTCCGTAGGGGCAAGCTGCAAGAATGGATTGGTCTTGGCTTTGGGATTCTCTACCAATGCCGTTTTAGCTCTTTCCTTATGTGATTTTATACCCCTTTTTATGGTACACGCACAAGCTGCGAAGTTGTACCCGTATCCGTGTTATACACATGCTACTCGCATACCACTATACGCGCATCTACTTGCCAGACTTACATGTCGTGCGTCTGGTATAATATATGCATATGCACATGCATCCAACACCCTTTCACATCTCCACTACGGTGTATTTGCTTTATCCACTCACACGTAACGCATATTATCCCTCTTATATGCATCCCCCTCGTTTCCCCTTTCACGTCTTGACGAGTCCAAGCTTTCAGGGCATCATCCGCCATAGCAGCCAAAGGTTGGTTGCATCTACATAGGCCTGTCCAAAGTTTCATGGGCACCAGCACCCCTACTATGATTATTTCGCCGGGTACTCTGTTCTTCCCGCCTCCCGCCTGTTCCGGATGGCTACACATCGCTTGCAATTGGCGCTGGCTGACAGGTGCAAGTAAACACCCCCAAGAAATGATTCTTGCCAAAATGCCACAGTCGCGGGTTGATCAGAGCATGGGAAGCTAAGCCTAAGTCGAAGCCTAAGCTTTTTCATGAGCTAAATTTTGCACATTCTAGGGGAACTTGGGGGGAGACCAAAGTCAACAAGAACGCCGGCGTTTGGTTTGGGAACAATACAAACAAGGACCCTCAACTACATAGAGTCCTATATATGTCAACACAGCCGTCGTCGTGTCGTGTACTGCAAGTGGCAAATGCCAAACCTGTTTCACAAAGGTAGTATACAAGAGGCCTGCCACTAGCAGGCAGACCATCTTCAGTTCGTAAAGTCACATGATCTCAATTCATGAATGCCTGTTCGTCTAAATTCTAACCCTAGCAAAGCCTAGGAGACTAACCCTGTGAGTGTCGGAGAAAGGCCCAGCCACAAACGATGATCATCAAGACCGCCATTTTTTACTTTTCTGGTTGACAGAGTCACGCTCTAATACTTCACACCTTACGTTATTTATCTTGCAAATACAACCGTGTTCCTGATCTCAAGCTCTAGTGCCACTCACCTAAATAGCATCCAAAGAAACAGAGGCGCTATGGAGACTTCACCCCTCGTGAAAGTGCGTCACAAGCCAACCCCTCCCCTCCTCTTCTGCCTTCTCCTATTTACTATCTATCCATTAATGCGCAAACTCACTAATTTATAATCTCAACTTCTCCCTCCCTGTACAGGCCCACGATCACGCGAGAGCTGCGGCTCGTGCTACGCAAGCAGCAGATACAACAGTAGCCATCAACGAACACACGCTTGCTGCCGGTGAATTTGCCTTGGCAGCCAACACTACGTCTAGTGTTGAAGCCTTGCGTACTCTGCGTCTACTTGAAGACCACCACAAACGACTTGCTAAGCTTCTGGAACTACCAGTGCGCGCACACAGCGCCCAAAGACCCACCAATACCACCATTTCTGGATCCACGAACCCCGATGACTCCAAAGCTGATGGCGAAAAAAACGGCGACTGCGATGGAAAGGAAGGGGTTGACGCTGGCACAAAGCAGGCCGCCAGCGCAAATGTCAAGGCTGCAGGCCAGATACCCTCGCTGGCCCAACCACGCTTTCCACAGCGCAATATCGCCGAGTCCATCACGAACAATCTCAACTCTGCCCGTGGAATTCGCTCCAAGTACAGCGGCTCGCTGGCTGTACCTAGCGTATCCAATGACCCTGCCTCGGGAAGTCTAGAGACGCTTCCCCACAAAGAAAGTAGCCGATCGCGCATGCAGACCATGCTAGACACCGAAAAGGCTGCCAGTGGCCAGTCCCAAGATCATAGTGCTGCTCCGCCAGCTGCCACTAGCGGAGACGGCTACTCGCGGTTCTACAATGCCTTTGGGTCGATAATTAACCGTATTTCGTCTCCATTGGCCTTTGCAGGTCTACCGCTTGTCTCGGAGGATCCGCCCGCACGAACTGCAACTCCTGTAATAATCGAGCCTGCCAGCCGACGTCGCGGCTCTAGCATATCATCGAGATCCGCTGCACCAACCAAGCCATCTCGTCTGTCTGAGTCAAGCCTAGCCGATCCAGACTTGGGCAAAATATACTCCAAGGCCACAGTGCGTGCAATGCAAGGACTGCCGGTTAATGAGTCATTTTACGTGGTTCCCCCTAGCGGCCATACTGTGTCTTACGCCAACATCCTCAGCTATGCCGACAAGGAAAAGCGACGTCTTACGGCGTCGGCATCGCAATACAGTAGCGCTTCTGCAACAGCTGCTGGTGATGAAACCGATGCAGATTTTGTCGATGCTGGTGAAGGCCTCCCTGGGATGTCGAAAAAGCGCACGATGCGCCAGGGCCAAAGCGATAATGAGCTGCGTCGTGCTGCCGATGAGCTACGTCGCCAAAACGAGGGATTACAGGATGTAGTCAACACGCTGCAGAAGCGGCTTCGTGTCTTTGAGGCCAGCGCCCAGAGTCTTACCGAGAGTAGAATCATGGGGCCCAAGTCGCCAAACAGCATGAGCACTAGCGGCTTGCGAGTGCCCCCGCCGCTAGTCTCTCCCACGGGCCTGTTAGGCGACGATGCATTGAAACGTGACAACAAGGAGCTGGAGCAAAAGTTGAGCGAGGCGCTCCAACGCCTGGAAGTAGTGGAAAGGGACAACGAAAAGATGCAGAAAAAACTGCGCAAGTACAAAGAACAGTGGGATGCTCTGAAAGAGTCTGCAAAGGCGAGACGGACACCAAAGATAGGGACGGATGATGATTCTATGGCAAGTAGAATTGTTTAGTCCAAGCACCAGAATGTAAAGGGTCACTCTCCAACTCGGGAGCACGACAATGGAGTAATCTGCCAGTTCAACCAATTCGGAAGTCTTTTGTTTCATTCTCATGTAGCTACGTCCACCAAAATGAAACACTGAAGCTAGTGCTGAGACTGCGCACGTAGTGCCACCATCCGTACGGTATGTAGAGACTATCGCCAGGTCCTAAGATACAGTCCCAGTACTCGGTTTCATGGAATGCCACTTTGGCCTCTCCGTGTAGGCTCTGTTCCATGCTTTCAGCACCCTCGGCCTCCAATTCTGCGTCCCAGCCCTCTTCAACGCCGACGTCGACAGCTGCCGTATTAGACATGTCAATGCCGTTTTCTGGCGGTCGCGGTCGCAGCACATTGCTATATTTGGGATGGTAAAGCCGCACATACTTGCGCCCAACAACTTGTACGAGGATGTTATGTGTGCTGTCTGTGTGCAGTGGTGTAATGGTCCCCGCCGGCCCGAACCAAGCATTTAGCCGCGGGTCTGAGTGTGCGGATGCCGGTGATGCGAGTGGGGGCTCAGCCCAGCACAGATCGGGGATGGCTACGTCGGCACGCAACGACGGGATCTGGGCGAATAGGTCGTGCTGTGCGAGATAGCCACGGCGATGGACGGAGGATTGGCCCAAAGGCTTGGATCGTAGGCGCTCCGATGTGTTTTGAATAAACTCGGAGAGAAACGTGCGGAACGGGAGTATCTTTTGAGTCCAATTAGCGTCAGTGTAACTCCGGCCAATCTCAACAGGGACCAGCCGACGGCCGCCAAAGGTGGATTGGAGGAGATATACCGGCTTAGACCACGGGCGGGATGTCATGGCCGGCCAGTGGTTAGCAAGATCGGTGAAAATGGCCGGAGCAAGGTCTTCAGGCGGTGTTTGAATTAAATAAGACTCAAAGGCATCCACTGAGTAGTCGGACAGCCTTGGTATTGGATTTACCACAGGCGGTGTAAAAGCCTCGTGGGAGCAGAACATAGGATAACCTGCCCATGGGCCCTCATCGCCGTTGCCATCCCTGACGCCTAGTCTCATCTTCTTGTTTGGGCGTTCATCGCTATTTGCGTGTTCCCTAACACCGATTGCCTCGTGTGTTGCTTCCTCAAGAAGTTTCAATACCCAGTTCATCCATTTCTTGTTCCGCGCTTTGACAGGATTCCCGCCTGCCACTATGATGGCCATGTCGAGTGTTTCCACCAGAGCATCGACTGTTTTCTCCAAGTCGTTCATAGCCCCGTCGATGATTGCACCTCCTCGCCTACTCGTTACAAGCGGGCTGCTGAGTAAGTGGACGTGAAACATCAAGATACGTGTGTCGGCATAGATCCTTCGCCAGCCATCTAACACCGCTGAAAAGGGCCGGGCGTAGAACTCAGCTGTAGCTATTTCCAATATATCAGTGAGCCGCCTGTGTAGGAGCATCTGCTGCGCATGTTCAACCGTGACTCTGGCTCTGTCAAGGCTGTCGCCAAGCTCCAATGTGGGTTCCAGAAGTGTAGCATTGTGAATCGCCACTACCAGCGCCGCTTGTCTTTGTAACAGTTGAACTACTGGGAAGGGGCATCCAGAAAGCTCTAATGGGCAGTCGTGTGAAGAAAGTAATGATGGTTCAGTGCAAGCTGCCAGCAGCTCAGATGCGATTGCAGACGAGGCGGTCAGGCATTCTTCCAGCAGAGTAGAGACGCTCATGGAAGACTGCCTATACGCAATAGAGTTAAATACAAACAACAATTGTCCACGTCCTAGTGTTCTTCTATTCCCACAATGACATTAGGCTCACTTTAGAAGTACGAACACTGGTAATCGCCAGGTCACGTGATACTTGCGATTTTACCGCCAAAAAGCGGGGGAGAAGTTCTTGATTCAAGGTGTGACGCTTGCTGCCAAACCAGCATAGAAAAGAATAGAGTGAGATGAACTCCAGTACACTACGAACACATAATGAAAACACTATACAATGCCTTCATCCGCACGCATCACATTACCTCGCGCAAAAAGGTCCAGCGTCTACGTCATGCTGCACAAGTCCTGCAAGTTGACTTTGTCATGCTCAGGTTCGGCGGCGCTCCGGGCCTCATGTATGTTGAAAGCCGGAGCGAGGAGGCTGTCACTGAGTGGGTGGCAACCGTGCATGGCCTGCGGTACAAGGACTACAGATGTCTGCGAAAGCCATCGCCGGTACAAGCGGCAGAATTCGGGGTCCAAATGGGTGCCAACATAGCCGTGGAAAGACTCGGGAACGGCTTTCACGAAATTGATTCAGTGGCCGAGTTTGGCAGGCAGATAGATCTAAGAGGCTTGCGCGATTGGTGGCAGAAGGCCATGGGGTACAAGTCAGGGTGATCATGCGAGGAGGACATGCTATGCCCGCCCGTCCGTCCTTCACACCAACTGCACTTAGATCTCCGCGTCACACGAGGCTTTCCAAAAGAGGCAAGGACCTCCTCGCGTTATCTTATCTGCAAAAGGGCTTGCCTTCTCCACTCTAGACATATAACAGCCTATCGGCCTAGGACCCAGACTACAGGTGCAACATACCTAGTCTTGGCAAATAATAGACGTGACAATGGGTAAGTTGAGACCTGGCGATCTCGTTTTGAGACTTTGCTAGACTAGAACAGCTCTAATGGCCCAAGTAGATCCCTCAGACGTGACTATCCCCAAGGTTCTCTCGGACTGGTCTGTAGAGAAGGCACTTGCCGTCGGACCCGTAGAGAAGCCAAAGGAAGAGCAATCGCAAGACTCTCCTATTGAGTACTTTCATCTTCTCGAGCGCTTAAAGATTGTTAAGCGCGACGGGTGGAAGCGCCACGGCATTATGCGGTAGGTAGAGCCGCTATCGTCTCAAGTGCTTGAAAAAGGCCCAGCTGACCATTGGGCGCAGCGGCGAATCCATTGCCGACCACATGTACCGTATGAGCATGATGGCCATGTGCCCTCCCCCATCCCTTGTTTGCCAAGGCCTCGACATCAACAAGTCTATCAAAATGTGTCTTATTCATGACATTGCTGAGTCGGTTGTTGGCGATATCACACCCGCCGACCAAGTCCCTAAGCCGGAAAAGAAACGACGGGAAACCGAAACTGTCGATTACATTTCTACGCGGCTCTTGCACGGCATCACCGGTGACGAGCTCAAATGCATCTGGCATGAGCATGAGGACGGAATCACACTAGAAAGTCGCTATGTCCAAGACCTGGACAAGCTAGAGATGTTGCTGCAGATGGTTGAGTATGAGCGCCGGGCAGACGGCGACCTTGATCTAGAGGATTTTACGTACGTGAAATCCAAGATTCAACTGGCTGAAATGAAGGCATGGGCGCGGGGTATATTACGGGATCGAGAGGAATTTTGGGCTGCTAGAGAGAAGCCGATCAGAGCAGACCCGATAACGAGGGAAATGCACGACAGCTACTATGCGCAGGACTGAACGGCACACTAGAGACGAGGTGCTGAGAAGCTCGCTCAGTCGAACTGGAACTGGATGGCCAGACACATTTGTCGCCAGGGTTACGATCATCGCAACAGCACGCCTTTTTTTCTCAGCAAGCTTCGGTTTAGTTCTGTACCAGTAATGGCTTCGGCTTAACATAGCAACCGTCAATCAGCAAGCACAAAGCCAATGGTCTCGAAATTATTTGTGCGCGCACAAACAATCGCAAGATGAAGGCCTTCCCGTCCATCATCCCCCCCTCCCTTTTTAGTCCACACGGGTGTTTAGCGCCACACTTTGGCATCGTATGTGCGCCACACTTCTAACCGATTGCCTCCACTTCCATGTACAGTGCGAATACAACCAATGCTTGCAACACGGACCTGCACTGCAGCCGCCTGTAAGTTGATAAGCTTAGCCGTCGGGTTTTACGTGATGAATGCATTGTTTTGTAGGCACTGCACTAGCAAGGAGAAGGGAAGACTCTTGCCTTGACGCGGGACTCATACAAAGCAGCAGAGCAGCAGAGCAGCAGCGCAGCGCAGCACCCCCAGGCTAGGCTATTTCGTCTTGTTATCTCCATCATGCCTCCTTGTGCCAACCCGCTGGCGACGGTTGAGCAGCTGGCGACCCGCGTTCAACGCAGCGGAATGTCGCCCGAAATATATGATGCCGTGTTTTCAGCAACAGCGTGCTTGACCCAGGCCGCTGGCGTGCTGCTAGAGCAGCCGCAGGATGTGATTGCTCGCGCTTGTGTTGTGCTCGCGCGGTACTGGGTCGCTTCAGCCTCGCTTCACTATGAGTATAGGGTAGGTTCCGAAGGGCTTCCGTGCCAAGGCCTCTATTTGCCTCTAGCTACTAACGCAGGTATACAGATGGTATCAGCAGCTGTTTTGTATACAGTTATGAAGCAAAGCGCCAAGCCCATGAGCTCTGCCCGTGTTTGTATTGTGTACTCTTACCTTGGCTCTCCACTTTCTTCCTTCCGCTCCGATAAAGAACCGCTTCCATTTGATGCCAATGCCGTCAAGGCACTCAGCGGCACGCGTGCGGCCTTCGAGCCCCTGCTCATCGAAGTAGAGAGCCATGTGCTCTATACGCTCTCGTTTGACACACATGTTGCCTTGCCGTATGCGATGGCCATTTCGTATCTGCAGGCACTGGACTTCTTTGGGTACCAGCGCCATGCGATCACGTCCCGCGTGGTTGAGTATCTCAACACGGCTCTTCTATCCCCGCAGCTGCTGTACCTGACGCATCAGCCTAACGAGCTGGCCGTTGCTGCAATGTACCTGGCCGCCCGTGACGTCGGAGCCAAGATGCCAACACAGGACTGGTGGGAGGTGTTTGACGTGGACCGCGAGAGTCTTGGGTTCATAGCGTGTGCATTGTCGAGTGTCGAGGGCATTCTAGCTAGCTTGCATCAGGGTTTTCCTAATCTGGCTGCGGGTGTTGTTACTCTGGAAGCTGTCCAGGCTGCCATGGCATCCCAAAAAAGTGCTGGCGTCAATGTGGCTGAAGATGTCAAGACCGAGACAGCCTAGGCACAGGCATAGGCACAGGAACAGGCATGGAGAGGGCCCTCAAAGCGGAGCCCTTGGTGAGGGCACACAATCTGCCTAGAAGATAGAGGCTTCTTTGTTTGTGTGTTGCCTGGGTGTTTTCTGCCTTGTCGCTCGGGTGATGTCCGAGGATAATGAAGAAAAAAAAATAGATAGCTGGACTTGGGCTCGGAGGTGTGTGACAGCTTCTCTGCCTGCAATATATAAGCCGGTGTCTTCTGCCCGGATAGTACTCCCTTTTCCTTCCCTTTCCCTCTCTGCTACTACCCGTGCGCCCGACTGGCCTTGCGTTTCTTCCCATCCTCATCCTCGTCAGACTCGGCTGTTGTCCTGTTTCATCCGGGACTCTTCTTTGTGGCCAGCCCCTTCTCAACTAGGCACCCTTGACCCCGCTCCTCTGCCCTCCTCCTGCTTTACTCTTCTATCCAATTCTTCTTCTTCTATCTTTGCTTGTTGTTACTCTTTCCTCCGTCTCGCCATGGATCGGCCTGATCCCTTCAAGACTCCCATCAAGTCAAGACACGGCCATGACAGCTCTCGTTGTCCCAATCCACGCGCTGTTGATTGTTGCAAAGGGCCTGCCGATGCATCCCTCACAGTGAACCGCCCTCTCCCCATGACGAGCCCGTCTTTTCCATCCTCTCACAAAGCACACACCACTCCTCGTCGCAACAACTACTCCTCGCATGGCTGCCATGCCTCCTCTCATGCTCCGTCGTATGCTGGCGTCGCCAAGGCCCAGTCCCCCATCAAGGGCTCTGCATCTTCTCGAGCTCGCACTTCAACCATCGCCTTCCCGTCTCGCCGCGACGTCCTGACCGCTGCGGTCAAAACAGAAAACTATTTTGCCGTTGGAAAGGATTATACCCGTGCCATGTCGCAGATCCATCGAGCCCATCATGACCCCGATTTCCGCACCAAGTGGTCTAATGCCCTAGGCAATGTCATGGACAGCATGCCTCTCAGCAGGGAGGAGAAGGAAGCCAATCTAGCATACAAAAACGAAAAGCGGGCCGAGATTGAGCGCATGAAGGCTGCCCGGGCGCTTTCCAAAGCCCAAGACAAGACTCTGAAGAAAGTAGCCAAGTTCCAGCAACGCCATCGCGCCGCCGCAGGCCACCCTGGGGGCATTCAGCCTGTTCCCTGTGCCGATGACCTGGTAAATATAAGCTCTTCTGATGAAGAGTCCGCGGCAGAAAGTGCCTACAGCGAGGTCAGCGACGAAAGCGAGCTTGACGAGGAAGGCCAAAAATTGCATGAAGAGGGCTTCTTTGTCGACCGCATGCCGGACGATGTCGTGTATGATGACTACGACTACTACAATGAGGCTAGCGAGGCTGATGACGGGGACATGGAACCTGAATATGCCGACACGTGTGAAATGTTCCACAGCCCAGATCTTGTTCGTCGCTCTGCCGGCCCCACGGCCCCCGCAGCCTTTCTCCATGATCTATCGCCTGTTCCCCCCCGCACTGTGTCCAAGGCTCACAACCAATCTGCCAGTCCTTTGGCTCCTCCTCGCGGCTCTACGCCCCTCTTCCAGAACCACTCGCGTGTGCCGTTGTCGGCTCCCAGGCCCCAGTCAGCACGCGAGCAGCATGCGGCAAGCTCACTTTTGGGTATACACTCCCCCACACCTGCTCAGGCCTCCCTGACCGATGCTCTAGATCTTGTGTCGCTGCGCAATGTGGCTACACGTGGCCCAAAGCTCCAGGGTACTACTGGCCCTCGGCTTCCCTCTTTGGGCGCTTTGTCTATGGGCACCCGACAACCAGGCTCGATCATCGACCCTATTCCACAGCAACCGTCACATGCGAATGTAAAAAACACCCACCATGCTAATGCCTTTTCATCTAGCCAGACAGCATCCAATCATCCGGTTCCCCAGCAACAAGCCAACGCAAACTCTAGCGTTCGTCCTGCGAGCAAAGGTACCAGTACCTATGCAAACATTAACATTGATACTGCTAATCCTAGTACAGGTACCAGCACTGAAACGAGCACCAACACAAGTATCTTCGTGGACATATCTGACTGTGCTCCTGATTCTGGTCCCATGCTACGCATCAGTGAGCCACACGTTTTTGTCCCGGGAGCCTTTTGCTCTTCCTCGCCTCCTTCGCCTTTTATCCATGATGGCTTTCCTCCGCCGCGGCATTCTCCCCGTTATCCTTTACATCTTCTTCAACACCCCACCTCTGTCCCCTCCGCCCCCATTACGCCTGATAGCCTCCCTCCCCATAAAGAGCAAGAAATTCCACCCGAAATGTCAACCTGGATGAAGCATACCACAAGCTATATTCGCTGTCTTGAGGGCCAGCTCCAAAGGGCCAGACATGCATTGGCTCTGTCCGAAGAATGCATGAGAGAAGGGAGGCCATTCACCGCCACCCAGCGCATTGTGTATGTGCATGTTAGCCCTGACGACCTTGCGGTCGGGGAAGCGGAGTTGATCGAGGCCAAAGTGAAGGCCTACGTTGAAGTTCTCGATGGCCGCGAGTTCCAGCCCAAAGAGGCTTCTAGCTGTGAGGACATAGGCCGGGTTCTCTACACGTGGGCATGCATCGAGCAGGAAAAGGCAAGAAGCGGCGAGAGAAACGGCCTCTGTGTCAAGGAGATTGAGCGTGGCTACCGGCATGGAGAGGCCGCCATAATGTTCATGTTCACCACGCTCTACCACAATAGAGAGGAGGACCTGGCCGTTCTCATTGAAGCCGCCGCCATATTCCGCCATCTCAATCGCAAAATCCGTGAGCTCCGGACTCTCTACGCAGCTCACTTTGCTGAAAAGGCCCAGTCCCGCTCTAGTCAAAATGCCGGGTTCCCTTCTAGTGACAGCGTTGCTCCCGCTCCCGCCACCGGCCCTCCTAGCCATGCCTTTGCCGATAATGAGGCCGATGGCCACATTTCTCCTGTGCTATTGAACTCTGCCGCCGTTGAAGCTGGCTTGGAAGAGCCAGTATACCAGCCCATTGAGATCACTCGTAAGCTCAACGAGATTCTCCGCATCCTAGGCTCCTAAGCAGTGCTACGATGACACTTGATATCCATCCGCCTTTTCTTTTCGGTTGTAGCGATTTGTTTCTATTGGTAGGTCCATCTCTTCGAGCTTGCTTCTATTCAAATCTCCGCAAAGCACTAATCCCTATCCTTTTCACGATAGTTACCCATAACACGACCACAACATTGGCACCCGGGCTTTAGGTCGTTCGTACTGTAGTCAGGCATCTCCCATTACAATTAAAAACCACAACAAACCCAACAAAAAAAAAAATACCGAAATCCCCTTAAAATGGTCCGACTAAACCCAGCATGCGATATCCTTCCATTTATATGATATCAGATCAATTCCCACTCCTCTTCATTTTCTTTTTTTCTTTTTCTCTTTCAAAGAAGGCCTCAAGATAAATCGAAGTCGTTGGATCACTCCGCAGGCCGTGTTGTACGCTCCAGGGCTATGCAATATCACCAACTAATCTAGTGTCGTACACCCCAAGCCTCCCACTTGTGTCTCTTTATATTCGTCTTTCTTGTTTTTGGTTGAATCAAATGCCTGCGTTGCTCAAATCTCTACATCCTCTTTGCTTCGCCAATGAGCGCTTCTTGCTAACACCAAATAGAACCCTACAACGGTGGCTGTGTCTACTTCGTACTCCTCGATACCAGCAAGCTGTGTTGTTATATACAGGTGCATGTAGTAGATTAATCGACCATGGAAAGAATTAAAATAGCCAGGCGGGGAACAAAGTAAGGTCAAACGTGTATACAAGAAAATTATGTTGAAAGGGGTATTGGATATAACAAGACGCCCAGGGAAGATTCCTCCAGAAGAGAAAGTATCTTATACATGTGCGTGTGCGTGTGCATCTATGCACTAGGCGACAAAGAAAAAGGAGATGGAAATAATAAAAAGAGAGGCTAATTGCCAAGAGATTGGTGCAAAACAGGGAAAGAAAAGGTCGAACTAGCACAACTAGAAATCAAAGGAAACATTGACAAGTATGCAAAGGTCTAAAACAGTGCCGACGCTTGTGCTATTCTTTTCTTGATGAGCTGACTTGCCATCATCTCTGCTGTGCCCTGCTCAAGGACGACGCCCTGCCTGCTCTGTCAGCCCAAAAGCAGCTTAGCTAGTTCCATGATGCCTCATATCATGTCGCTCTTTTCTTTTCCGGCCATACATTCGCCTAAACAAGTAAGCAATGTGAAGATGTTGAGTTGAATTAAAAGACCCTATAGCATCTATTCCGAGACAAAGGAAGCCTCGGCAAAAGGAACACCCTGCTCGGTGATCTCCTGGTCGCCAATCTTGAGCTTCAAAGGCAACTTGCTTTTATGGTTGGAGTACTAGTGTGCGTGTGTTAGCGCTCACCACGGCCGGTTATAATGCGTAGGGGGGAGGGAGTAGCAAAGTAGCAATATGGCAAAGAAAAAAGGACAACTACAAAAGCCCAAACTTACCTGGTAGATATAAGGCTTTGTGCCGGCAGCATTTGCAACAATCTTCTTGACAAATCCAGGAACCTCAGCCATAACATCAATGCGATCCAGGGGGTCAAACTGGCCCTCTATGGACGCAGACACGGGCTTTCCATCCTTAGTCTTGCCTTCCCATGTGAACTTGAAGTTTTCAGGAACATCCCATCCAGTCTCCTCATCATGATTGGTCTTGGTGTGCTCACAAGTTGTAATGGGACCGGCAGTGATGATCTCCCCATCTTTGACAATAGCTCCCACGCTGACCTTGGAGTTTTCGTAGGCCGCAGGAGTAATAAACTCCATGACGTTGGCTGAGTACGTCTCACCTTGGAAGCTGATAAAGTTCCAACGGGCGGCAGCGTGGTGGGGCTTCATGCCCTGAAGAGCGTACACGTAAAATGCCTTGCCCTTGAAGTCTATGGCGCCGTCAGCAGTCGTGAGGGTACCCTCGGTCTTGCAGCGAGGCCAAAACGCATGCCGCATGGAGCCCCAGGGGTTCTTGGAGTCGGTGCCGTAGGTGGAGAGGCCGTCTTTGGCAATTTGGTATCCTGGGCTTTCGCGGGTTACGGTAAGGTTGACAAGGCAGCGGTCATCCGTCATGCTCTTAATGCTCCAAGAGTTTCCATCGTCGGAAAGCTCTACAGCACAGCCGTCAGCATAGAAAGAACAGCTATCCTCGCTAAATTCGGGGTTCTCGAGCTGATTAGAGCACCACAGTGTGGGCTTCGAGGGGTCGGTAGAGAAGATTTTCGAGGTAAATTGGCATGTCGTCCGCAGGCCGCTATTATGAAAAGTCTTGTTAGTTGGTGTTTTTGCCTCGGGATTTAATGCCGACAGGAAGGGGGTTGCAAGAAATAAGAAAAGAAAAAAAAAAAAAAAAGAAAGGATCAAGTAGTGAGGTCATTTCAAGGTTGACAGGTGAAGCAAGACGCGACATGGCAGGGCTCCGATGTTTCTGATTTTTCATCCTCGCTCTTTCGAAGCCCTTGATTGGTAAATCTTGCACAACACAGCCGCAAGAGAGGGGGGACACGAGGTGAGGGGTAGCTCAGGGCTCAGGTAGAATATTGAATACACACCCGACGTTGCTGTAGATGACCTGGCACATGCCAATGAGGCCACTGTCAGTCATGAAGTAGAAAGTTTGGGTCTCGACACATGTGCTGTCCATAACCTTCCACTCAATATCTTCGCGACTGATCTCGGTATAGGGCGTTTCGGTCTCCTTGGCCTTCTCGGCAATGGAGTGGAAGGCCTCGGCACCATGGATAGGCTCCTGGGTGCCGGCGACGTTGGCCAGTCTATTGAATAAAAATAAAGCAAGAGTTACGTTAGCAATGCAGGAAATGACATGGCAGGCCTTTGCTTCATGATATGCTTGTATGTGTAGGAGGCTATGGCGGGCACCGTCAAGCCTTTCTAGCAGGGTGGGGGCCGATACTGCCGATGGTGATATTTTGATGTCCTTCCCAAGCTGCAAGCAAAGCAGCCCTTCACATGGCAGCTTCAGGCCATTTCAATAGCACCAGCCGGTGCCCGGCTCGCAGGGAGATGGAGAGAGGGGGGAGGTATCTAAAACAGAGACTCTGCTCTGCAGTAGAAGATGCACGCACTGTTGCTTAGCCCAGTTGAACATGGCGGGAAATTAGGAAAGAGCGTATTCGTTTCGAAGACAGACGAAGTCCAAGAGAAGATGGAGGGGGGCAGGACAAAAGAGTACAAAAGCCTGACAAAAGGAGAGAGACGTCGGTGGGGTCGAGATATGCTGAGACAGAAGAGAAATAAAAGAAGAATTGGTCAACAAAAGGGAAGGAAAACCCAGATCCTCTGTATCGCTCCGAGGGCTTTTCGATGGATCAGGTAGAAAACAAGGGAAAGAAAAAGAAATATAGGGACGTTGAATTTCAGATGGCTTTTCGCTAGATTTTTGCCCACTTGTTCGTCCCGGGATCATCGAACGAGGAGAGAGAGGTGAGCTCAGTCAATTAAGGTAAAAGGCCAAAGGCAGTCTACAGTTATCCACACAAGAGCTAAAAACACGGCACCACTTGGCTGGATGGGGGTGGGATGGATGCAAGTATAGTGAGCCTGAATTAGAACAAAAACCTAGCCCATCAATACAGCACAAATCAGCGTGGTATAATGCTTAGCGTATGGGCTGTAGTCCTGCCTCTTTTGTCAGTCATCACCTCTGAAGATGGGCTGACGTGTATGAACCTCATTAAAACCCCGTGATCAAACACGCTGCGCTCACGCCAGGCCAGAGGGGAAACAAGCCAAGCAGCCGTCCAGTCCAACATTAGGGCTTCTCAACAAGCCAACAGAGGACAAGCCGCGCACAAAAACGAGACAGCCATGCGAAACGCTCCCGATTATAGAAAGAACTACTCTGTGTGCAAGTATTGTGGTTTCCCCTTTCTGTCGTTCTTGCTATTCGTGGCATTCATCACAAGTCAAAGACAATAGCTTGCCAAAGGGGCAGAAAGAAGGCGGCCAAGCTGGTGTTCTATGACGTCTAAACTCACTAGCAACCCCAACTAAGCTTTTACTATGCTGTCTGTTGAGCTAGCGACACGGTATCCAAGACCCTTGACAAAGTCTGCCGATAGCATGTACTTGCCATCGCATAAAAGTTTCCCCTGGAAACTATGTACCCCTTACCACCCCTCGGTGGAGGGCAGTTGCAGGTTGAGCTAAAAGTTTGCCCTGCTCCTACTGTTGGATTCAATGCACAATTTTGGACAGGGAACTCTGAGGTTGCACGCTACTTCATTCACCAGCCTCACAAAACCCGCTCCCTTGGTTGTATGATATCATCTATCAACGGCGGCTGCCTTGATAAGCCAATTTGAACCACAGCTGTAAACCATGTGCAAGACTGGCCAAGAGGAGGTTTTGGCCGGCATACCCTAATATCAGGTCTAACCCTTGTCAATTCAAAAGACGCGAAAAAGCCAAAGTCATGCTTACTGTGCGTGCGTGCACTGCTGCTGATGGTTTGCAAGGGGCTAGTTAAGCCGAGGCTTGATGAGATGAGTTCGATTTCACAGCACTCTTCGCAGCTGTTCTTTTACAAGCAAATCACGTCCAACGTCTCTAGGCACGATGGCTAGGGGTATGGCCGTGAGGTACAGAGGCTATCAAGAATCGAAACCACTGACTCCATACTTTTTTACTGGCTATAGCGCTGAATGCATACAAAAGTTTCACTAAAGGACCTAAAGGATTATGTTTGGCCTATCACAGCATGTCTTCTTTACCTTGGGTGCAATCCGAGTTTTCTCTGTCCATTTTTCTTCTTCTTTCTTTTTTTTTCTTTTTCACCAAGATTCCAGGTTGTCCTTCACTTTTTCAATCACAACAAAAAAGCGCATTGACATTTGATTGTGTGTCATATCCGAAGAAAAAAACCCAGACGCGTTTTCATTCTGCATTTTGGGAACTAAGATTCTAGAGCAGTTCCATATATAACCTTGAATCACGTCTTATCTTATCTGCTTCCTCGCTCGTCTCCAATTTGCTGTCTGCCTCAAGCCGTCACGATCACGGCCTTTGATGTCTCTATCTTATCGGCGTCATATATAACCTCCAAAGAGCTTTGTTCATCAACGGCCTGGGATCCAAACCGACGCGCCCGATATTTCCATTTACCTACTCCTTTTATTTTGACATTACAACAATACTGCCATCTCCGTGAGAGATAATTACTTTCGGATGGTCCGCCCTTGAGACAAAAATCTACCAATCTCGACCTATCTAGACCGAATAGAAACCCATCCAGCAACAACTCTCTGCATTCTCCATACCTAAAAAAGCATAGCTGCTGCTCGAAAAGATGGAGGACAATTCACAAATCCTATCTTTGCCCAACTCTACGGCTACGATTGAAGTTCCGGCGCAAAACGGAGAGCCGGCTTCGCAAACTGATGCGACCCCAACATCCACTGCAGCGACAACTACAACTACTGCTACAACTGCGCCTGGTGTTGCGAGCCCAATTGCGACCGCAGCCGCATCTTCAATGCATAATCTTCCTAGCATATCTGCGTTGGCTACGAGCCAAGTACAACAAGGCTCGCAGTCATCGCAAGCGAGGTAAGTTTATTCGATAGCGAGCTACGTAAAATCGCCATGTCGATTTATGATGCTCCATACTTGTCTATCTTCTCCCTTGAGATGAATAACTAACCGTCTTCTGTTGGGAAATAGAACGACAATGCCCCCTTCCCAGCCCATGTTCACGGGCGCGTCGCCGGCAGCAACTACTGGTGGCGCAGGAAATACCTTGGTAAGTTGAAAGACTCCCATTTTTTTTTCGTCCATTTACACACATGCAAAGTTGCTATTCCATACGGACATACTACATGTCGCGACCGTTGCGAGCTCAGTAATTGAGCGCGTCTTTCACCAGTCGATGTAAATTCTGCTTTCGGCGGTGTTAGCTTGGATAAATGAGAAAGCCATCATCCACGCTTAGTGGCTGGCTTATTGCGAAAGTATTGACAGGGAATC